>JAYJMJ010288070.1:0-27086 GCA_036873875.1 Laminaria ephemera
GCATTGTAGGGATGCGGGGGTCTATGGTCATATGACTACGGCTGTGCATGAAATGAGTACACCCCCCCCCCCCCCACACACACACTGTATGTTCTTTGTATGACCGGGCTATACCGGGTTTCGTTTCATATTGGCGGGGCCATGTGATAAACATATGTTCAATGGCGCATGCTTATAAGTCTATAGTATTCAACATGTAGTGGGTCCTACAGTACAGCATCTAGTGAGTACTCCAGTACAACTTGTAGTGAGTACTACAGTACAGCATGTAGTGAGTCGCTATCTGACCCATCTCGGCGAGACTTTATTGCACTACAACAGGGGTCCTTCTATAGCGCCGGTTGAGTAGTGCAGGTTGCCCGTTGTAGTGCCTGTTAAATCGCTTGGAACATATGGGAACATCCAGCACTGGCAGTATGCCGAGTAGTGCCGGTTGCCGCTATAGTGCCGGTATTTCCGGCTGGAACATACCGGCACTATAGAGGAATTACTACTGTACCATTAAAATATCGCGCCGCCGGCAGGACTCTGGTTGTTGTCCCTGCTGAATCACTATTACGGAGGACCATAGTACCATAGTAATCAGGACCTACGATGCACACAAAAACCTATATATTCCACTGTTTTTTCTAACCATGTTTGGTCCTGATTACTATGGTCCCCCGTAATACCAACTACCGGTAGTACAGCACACACCGCATACTGCACAATACGTAAAATGCCTACTATTGTAGCAGCTAGTGGCTGTGTGCTGGCTGGGCTTGATGGCTGGCCTCGTTATTGGTTGGGTGAAGTAAGTCAACCAACTGATTTATTTTCTCTTTGTTGATATATACCTGGTAGCACACTGCGAGCCACCAACCAAGAAACGCCTCAATCAGGTACAAAAACCAAGACCTCCGCATGGGACACATGCTACGGTAGACGCGCACCGTTTCTTTTTCTGAGGCTCTTCTCACTTGAGGACCTCTATACCTCACCCAAAAACTGATTTTGGGGAAAAACAAAGTGAAACCCGACAAACAAACCCCATCGCGCCTAGGTATACAAAAAAATCATATTGGAAAAGAAAACAAGAGAACGAAATTCGGACGATTTTGGGTTAAGGAGCCCCGTCGTTCAGAAAACATTTTAGCCAAAAAAAGTTGATGTCTCTATTGTAGAATGTGTCATGAAACCGTACGCAACAAATTGGAATACTTCATGGCCAACCGATAACCAGTCGGTGGCTCATACTACGGGGGAACATAGTAATCAGGACCAAATATGGGAAGCAAAAACAATGGAATATATAGGTTTTTGTGTATATCGTAGGTCCTGAATACTATGGTCCTCCGTAATACAATGAAGGTGCACCGTTTTTTTTCTGAGGCTCCACACTTGAGGAGCTCTATATATCTCACCCCAAAAGGAAATTTTGGAGTAGACCGAGAGTGCAACCCGATGACCAAACCCACGGCCTAGGTATATAAAAAATACTCATATTGCAAAATAAGAATGACATTCCGACGATTTTGGGTTAAGGAGCCCCGTCATTCAGAAACAAAAAAAAGTCGAAAAGTGCTACCTCTATCGTAGCACGAGTCAGACTTCGCGCTACATATTTTGGGGTAGCACGGTTTGGCCAAAATATCGTTTTTGGCGGACGAGGCTCTCCTGGACTGAGGCACAGCAGCAGTAGCCTTTTTGGCTGAAACGGTTTCTGAATGACGGCGCTCCTTAACCCAAACTCGTCGGAGTTTCGTTCATTTTTTTGCAATATTTTTCGTTGTATACAGTAGGTCGTGGGATTTTTCATCGGGTAGCCCTTTCATTTGGTTTTTTGTCAAAATCTGTTTTTCGGGTGGGGTTCCAGTATTACGAGAAGGGGTTTTGGATAAAACACCGCAAAACCTAACCCTAACCCTAACCCCAACCCCAACTCCGGGCCGACCTGTATGGAAGTTGTCCGAAAAAATCAGGCAAAAAAAAACAAAATCGGGAAAACTGTCGACCATATTATAATTCATATGTATTTTTTTGGCCATTTCCATACTAAACACCATACACTTGTTTACGGGCACCGCATATACTACTGAAATTTGACATGTCGTATCGCAATGTTGGAAACACGTCTATGGCAGGGCTTCGACCAAGCCCCTCCCCCAAATTCACTCCCACCCACACTGCTCGTACACACGGAAAAGAAACATCACACTTGGGGAAAGCACGCGAATGCATATCATCGGGGGCAATAATTCCATAGATAATGTTAATATTATTATATTTATTATTATTGTTGTACGAAGTATTATTTTAATTCATAATTCCACGTATAGGTTTAATTCCTATCGCCTTGATGGAAACATGTTGGTGGCAGGGTTTCGATGGTGGAAATCGTGGAAAATCAATTTTGATATGTCGTATCGCCGTGTTGGGAACGTGTCTGTGGCAGGGCTTCGACGATGGAGTGAACACGGTATGGCACGGCGACACCGGCATGTTCGAAACGATAAAAAAACTCGTTAACGAGGAAGGCAAAGACCGCAAGCTGTACATCTCGGGGCACTCGCTCGGAGGCGCTCTCGCTACCATCGCCGCAGCCCGACTGGCATTCGAACACGACATTAAGATTGCCGGAATTTACACTATCGGCAGCCCAAGGTATTTTTTTATTTTGTAAAACCTCACTTTTACTTTCCAGCTCGTACAAGCCTTGGCCACAGGTGGTGTCGTCCCTTCCCCCCCAGGCACGGGGCGTGCCTTCATTTTTCTCACGTAGAGGGTTCAGCAGCCTCACAGCTCGTCTATTTTCATCGAATGTTTTGCTAACTCGCGTTTTCGCGCTTCTTCGCGTGCTGACGGCCTGCTACGATAGAAATAGCACCTAGTGGCCAAAAGCCAAACCCTTTCTGACTGATGCGGCTCCTCAACGGAGGGACTGACCATTGGTGTCGGATACCTTTTATTTAAGGTTTTTACCATCGTAGTCGCAATTGAGGAGTCCCAAGCGCAATGCTACCATAGGGGGGGGGGGGGGTTCAGCCGTCCGGGGCCACTCAGAAGAGTGACTACCCCCTTTGTTTGCGGCCTCCACCTTTTTATGCTTTTTGATTTTGCGATATGCACTACGTTGGTTGGGATTATTGTCACTTGCGCTGCGCCAACCAAACCAAAAATCCTCGTTTGGAGAGAAATAATGAGTCACTCGCCCGAGTGGCCTAAACGCGGTAGTGAAAATGATTGTATAACATCCCCCTACCGCAGGACCAATCATTTTGTCAAAATTATTTCTGGCGGACGAGGCTCCTCGACTGAGGAACCCATCAGAGGAACATCGCTGGGGATGTCTTGTATTTTACGTTCGATATCTAAGCCATGGAATGATTCATCGCGGTGCGCTTTCATTTATCTCAGAGTCCGTGGATGGGTGAGGTGGACAGCTCCTCATATGAGGGGCCGCAGAAAATCATGGTGCAACCTCTATCGTACCATGGGTCCATGCGCCGGTCAGTAAACTTCACGTGTCTCAGGGATATACACACCGCCCGATCCCTCCACAGACACATGCTACGATACAACAGGTCAACCAGATTTTTTTCCGAGGCTCCTTCCTCACTTGAGGAGCTCTGTACTTCACCCACAAACCGATTTTTGAGTAAACTAAAAGTGCGACCCCATGAACAAACACATGGCCTAGGTACGCAAAAAAAAAAAACATTTCGCAAACCAAGAATGACAATCCCGACAAATTTGGGTTAAGGAGCGCCCCGTCATTCACGTCATTCAGAAACAAAAAACGCCAAAAAAAAGTGCTACCTCTATCGCCAAAAAAAAGTGCTACCTCTATCGTGGCACGCATCCATACTTTTTTTTTTTTTTCATCCTCCGGCGGATGGGGAAAAATAAAGCTTAAGCTCACCACACTTCCACGCATTTTCATACGTGTCGTGTGTCGATTTAACTCAAGTGCATTCGCAATCCGGTGTTAGCTGGCGTATCCTTCGATTCCCGTGGCAACGGCAGCGCGCGCTGTCCCTACCGCCGGTCACTGTTATTACTACTGCGGCGCAAGCTGTCGTAGTATACAACCATACTACAGGACGTTTGCACGAGGTCACCTTCCGTCCGCCCGGGGCGATGCGTTTGCGTATGCCTTGAGCTCTGAGTTGGTTGACATAAAATCGCAAACTAGACACACGCTACCTTTAGAGGTGCGCCGGTTTTTGTCTGAAGCTCCTCAGTTGAGAAGCTCTGAACCTCACCCAAAAAATGATACTGAGTAAACTGAAAGTGCAACCCGATGAACAAACCCATGGCCTAGGTATACAAAAAAAATCAGATTGGAAAAAAAAGAACGACCTTCCGACGATTTTGGGCTAAGGAGCGCCGTCATTCAGAAACATTACTCTACCCAAAAGTGCTACCTCTATCGTAGCACGCGTCACTACAGTACTGTAGTTTATAATGCCTCTGGTAGTTGACTAGGCAGTACGTACACGCATTACAGTTCCTTGCGGTAATGTGCGGAGTTCTTCGTCTTTTGTGTCTGGCGGGTGCGCGTGAGGCTCACAATATGTTTCAGATTATTGTTGTTGCCTGGTATATTGTTTGCCATCCAACCACGTGTAGAATGAGTCAAAAATATTTGACGAAGAAGCAGAAAATGAGGACCACTACGATAAGAAAGAAACGTAAATGTACGACAACCAAAACGTTGAAGCATATATCGAGAAGACTTATAGCCAGTTGGTTGGCTTACTCCGCCACCCAACGAATAACTAGCCGTCAATTCCTGCCAAATCACAGGCCTACTTTAGTTTTCCCCGTCTTCTGACGTACCCTTTTGAACGACCGCCGCCAACTCTGGTTCGGCTGTTTCCCATATGCTCTCCCACACACTCTCCTCCGTTGCGACATTCTCCACACGCAACTCTCAACACCTCGGTCAGTTCCAACGTCGGTGCCATCTGAGGTGCCTTCTAAATAACATCTTTTAACACGACAGTGAATTCTACTGCAGGGTCTTTGACAGACAGCTGTCCAAGCACTTCGACGCCAGTATAAATATATTCCGGTATAATTTCCCACACACTCTCCTACATTCCAAAGGGGGTGTGTTAAGTAGTGTAGGTAGTTTGAAGGGGACGAGATTTGGTCAAGTACTACGTTTGAAGCTCGTTACCCTTCCTTGACTTGAATACCCGCAACACCTCTGTCGTTCGAACAAACCGTGGATTATTTTCCCGGCAGGGTGTTTGACGAACAGCTGCCCTAGCACATCGACGCGAAGATGAACCTTTTCCTGTCTAAGGTCTCACACACTCTCCCACATTCCAAGGGTCTGTTAAGTAGGGTAGGTGCTGTAGTTTAACGACCACGACATTACCGCGTTGCACCATTATCATTCTTCAGTTGAACACTCACAACAACCTCTGCCGTTCAAACAAACCGTGGAATATTTTCCCTGCAGGGTGTTTGACGGACAGCTGTCCGAGCACTTCGACGCGAAGATGAACCACGGCACCAGCCTTAAGGACAAGTACTTCCGCTGCAGGAACAACAACGACATCGTGCCGCGCATGGTGCCCCCCCCCTATGAGCACGTCGGCACTGAAGTCTACCTCAACCGCAAGTGAGTAAAACACTGAAATGACACCGTCTACGAGATAGTACAGTAGAACTTACCACTCATTCAAGAAACCCCTACATTGGTCAACTACTGGTATTTCGGGATGTTTCACTGGTCAACTACTTACATTTTGGGGTGTTTCATTCGCTGCATCCCCCCAAAAAACGCGTTCTTAAGCTGGGTCTGTAACGCCTCCGCACACCATCGTATCACATATCCACGTTTTACCATCTGATAACCCTCTGCAGCGGGGCCATTAAGCCTACGAGTGTCTGGGACCGTCTTATGGGCCGCTACGACGCCTACATGAAGCTGGACTTTGGCGAGGACATCGACGACCACTCGGCGTCCGAGTACATCAGGATTTTCAAGCAGTTGGTGGTCGACCAAGGGGCTGCGGCATAACGCGGCATGAAAGGTGAGTTATCCTGAGCAAGAGTGGCTCTGTTTCGTTTATCGGAGGCTGACATATACTAGTAGCTACCTCATCAAATACGCGCTTACATAGTGTGAGATCATGATTGTTATCATTGATATTTGATGGAAGCAGGCAGTTGGTTTATTTCAAGGAGAAGTCAATCGACTAAATAAATGTTGTCGACGTTGGAGCACTACTGTACATCGGGATTTTCAAGCAATTGGTGGTCGACCAGAGTCGTTCCGAATAACGCGCCTTAAAAGGTAAAATGTTTTGAGCAAGAATGTCTCTGTTTCGGTTATCGGACGCTACTACAGAGGTTTTTTTGTACAAAATACACTTGCATAGTGTGAGCTCATTGACGGTCCAAGGAGGCCATTGAGTTTCAACGAGGCACTAATCGACTGGGGTGTAACCGGCATCGGAATACATGAGGATTCTGAAGCAGTTGGTGGTCGACCAAAGTGCTTCCGAATAATGCGGCAAAAAAGGAAACTCCTTACGTAGAACGAGTGGCTCTGTTTCGTGTTTCGAAGGCTGAGATACTAAAAAATTGCTTACAATCCCTTACCTGGTGTGAGATATTGATAGGTAGGTGTCTCGTTGTTCGGCGTTTCTGTGGTCGCTGAACATCATCGTCATCATTTAGGGCTGACTTGTTTTGAGCAAGAGGAGCTGTTTTGTTGATCGGAGGCTACGTAAGGCAAACCGTCTTCATAGGCGCTCACATCGTATTCAGTCGTTTAGAGTTGACGACACGTGCTACGATAGAGGTAGCACGTTTTGGCTGAAACGTTTTCAGAATGGCGGGGTTCCTTAACCCAAAACCGTCGGAACTTCGTTCTTTTTCTCGCTATAATTTTCATTGAATACCTAGGCCAATGGATTGTTCATCAGGTAGCACTTTCATTTTCCCCCAAATCAGTTTTTGGGAGAGGTACGTATAGAGCTCCTCAAGTAAGGAGCCTCAGAAACAAAAACGATGCACCTGTACGGTAGCATGTTTCTGACCCTTTTCGAACTTTTTGAGGTGAGAAAAAAAAAAATGACGCTTTCAGCATCAGCTAGCTACGCGGAGCAGCGCGGGACGCTACTGTAGGCTAGGGGATGGTGCTTTCATGTAAGACATCAATGCAAGGGGTTGCACGGCACTACTAACGTGGAATGCACTATCGTGTGTTGCACGCTCACACTACTCTGGTGGTAAGGCCCCCCTCTTTTCATACATTTTGTTGCTCATACATGGGTCCCAAACTGGTTGAGACATGTCATCATTGCCTGTCACAAGTGGAAAAATCACGACGCGTGCTGCGGTAGAGGTAGCACTTTTCGGTTGAAACGGTTTGTTTTCTGAATGACGGGGTTCCTTAACCCGAAATCGTCGGAATGTCATTCTTTTTTTTTGGAACTATGATTGCCTGTATACCTAACCCATGGGATTTGCTCATCGGGCAGCACCTTCATTTTTTCCCCAAATCAGTTTGTTGGGAGAGGTATAGAGCTCCTCAAGTGAGGAGCCTCAGAACAAAAAAATGATGAACCTCCACCGTAGCATGGGATGTTTTGTGACGCACGCCACGATAGAGGTAGCACTTTTGGCAAAAATATTTTGTGAATGAGGGGGCTCCTTAACCCAAATTCGTCGGAATGTCATCCTTGTTTTTGCTATCTGAACCTTTTTTTATACCTAGGACATGGGTTCGGTCATCGGGGTTGCACTTTTAGTTTGCCCAAAACAAGCTTTTGGGTGAGGTATAGAAGTCCTCAAAAGTGAGGAGTCTCAGAAAAGAAATAGTGCACCTCTATCGTGGCATGGGTCTGTAGTGTAGGACACACTCTGCGTTGAGTAAGAATTTCCTCCTTGCCCAAAAAACGAAGTTTTGGGGATTCCACGCCCCCGTGTTTTGGAACAATTTACTTGGAAACGGAGTGGAGTACGTTTTGCAGCGGCAAGAGGGTTTCATGATGCCGCGTACAATGGGTCGCATCATACTGCAGCACCCGCGCTTCTCATGCATTTCTGGTATTGTCTGATGATATGATGATGCAGGTGGTGCTCGTTATGGACGAGAACGTCCGTTTACAAGAGCAAGAGGAGGGAGTCGCGGTGCCCAAGGAAAGGCACTGCACGCGGAAAAGGAGGTGCAACATTCCACGGGGGATCTCCAAACCCGACATGCCACGGAGCTTCGACCAACACTAAGGGGCCACGATCGCATTATCGATAGTATCACACGGAACCCATACCGTGGCGGCGGTGGCGGTGGGTTCATTCATGCACGGAAAAAATGTCGGCGCAAATCCATTAAGGGCGCCACCATAACAGACGCGTGCTACGATAGAGGTAGCACTTTTCGGCTTTTTTTTGTTTCTGAACGACGGGGCTCCTTAACCCAAAATCGTCGGAATGTCATTCTTGTTCTGCGATAAGTTTTTTTTTTGTATACCTAGGCCATAGATTTGTTCATCGGGGTGCACTTTCAATTCTTCTCAAAATCTGTTTTTGGGTGGGGTTTAGAGCTCCTCAAGTGAGGATAAGAAGAAACAAAAGGGTGCACCTCTATCGTAGCCTCTATCGTAGTATTTGTGTTTTTGTGACAAGCGCTACGATAGAGGTAGCACTTTTCGGCGTTTTTTGTTTCTGAATGACGGGGCTCCTTAACCCAAACTCGTCGGAATGTCAATCCTTGTTTTGCAATATGAAAGTTTTTTTATACCTAAGCCATGGGGGGTTTGGTCATCGGATTATACTTTCATGTAACTCAAAATACGTTTTTTTGGGTGAGGCATAGAGCTCCTCAAGCGAGGAGCCTCAGAAAAAAACTGTGCGCCTTTACGGTAGCAGGCGTCCGCAACACATTGGTGGGGAAGCACTACTCGGAATTAGCGTGGGATCGGTTTTCTGGTACAGAAAGAGGTAAAAGATTGTTTTATGGACCGGAAGTACGTTATTTAAACGACGAGTTTTACTTCAGTTGCGGCGTCAAGACCGTTTAGGCGTGAACTGGGAAAATCATTAAAATCGGTGATGTCGTAGTCATAGGGCGATTTTAGATTATCGAAACCGACATTGAACACGTCACCATTAATGGGTAATGTTAAGTAGCATAGTGCACACGAAGAGCGCGCGATAGGTAGTAGCAGCCGTAGTGGGAGGGGGAGGGGGAGGGGGGGGGTGCCTGCTATGTGACCGCGGATCGAAGGTTCGGAGAAGGAAGGGAGCTTGAGGGGAAAATGTAAAGATAATAAACGGGATAGAACAAACAAATAAATGCGAAATCATGTTCTGCAAGTGTGCATATGTGCGAGTTTCGCCATCCACGGAATCGTTTACTTCGTGGGCAGTAGTGCTAAACATCACGGTAAAGTCGTTTGGATATTGCCGTGCGTAGGCCAAGCGGCCTTCGTACGCAGGACACGGACAACATGATCCGTCTCTTGCGCGCATCTGCTGCACCTTAACGTGGATTTTCTAGAACGTTGTGAGGTGATCAGGGCGTAGGGAAACTTGGCATCGCCTGGCAGGTTAGCCTATTGAACAGTCCTCGTTGTTGCTCACGTGTGTTAGTTGCGCAGAGAGAGAAGAGCAGCTTTATAGCAAAATCGGGACACGATGTCGCACTGAGGCCAAGAGGAGATCATGGTGTCCCACATGCCCCACGTTTTTCACTCTTAAGATTCATGTCCCAAGTCATACGAATACGTATCCATTCCCTATGCTGGGGTAATTACCGGCCTTCAAAAGCAATACCATACGTAACACTAACCCACTCTGATGGGCGGTATAAACAAGAGATATGCGAAAATGGGGGAAACCTTGGTTTCACGAAATTCAGTAGAACATGAGTCGAAGATGTGGCTCCTCAAAACCCTTTCCCACGCCTCTGAACGTCGAGGCTACGAAGGGGGGGCAAATGTCAAGAAACAGGAAGAGGAGGGAAAATATAACCGCAAGAGACCGGAGAAAGGCCAAACGCCGAAAGCCCACCGCCACATCGGCAGCAAAGCCGCGGGGGCCGGGGCAAAAACGTGTCGACAGAGAAAGACAGGAAAACCACACTATTGCCACATCCTCAGCGAGGGGGCGCGGAAACGTATCGCTGAAAAAGGTATGATGGAGTACGAAAAGCGCACCCCTGTACCGCAGTATGAGCACCTATAATAGCATACCTAGGCCGCGCCCGGCTCGTAGCGAGGGAGTCGGCAAGACGAGATGTTAAAGAAAAATGAAAATAACGACGCGTGCCACAACACGAGCGGCCAGATTGCCGAGTTCGCCCCCCGGCTCTGAGCGGGGGGGGGAGTCGGCAGGACGAAAAAAAACAACACCGCCATGAATACTAGGAACCCGACCAAAAACCTCAGAAAACGTCAAAGGAGGACATACAAGAAACCCCCGACGCTCAAATCCCATACAAACGGGAAACTATGGAGCACAGAGGCGACGCGAAAATCAGCTAACCACGGCCGCGCCTCAAGATTAACCTACGGTACGCTGGCCCCCCTGTGCGAATTCGCTAGTCATATGTTCTTGCAGACACCAAGTACTTCGTGAAGCACCTGTTGAAGCCGTGTAGCGCGCCTGAGAAAGAGCGAGTTTCGTCGGCCCCGGATACTCCAAAACTCGAACCAGATATACCCCATCCGTAGTCGTACTCTCGCTGATTTTCCCAAGCCAGACGCGTGCTACTAATAGTACGATTGAGGTACGATAGCACTTTTTGATTGAGTAATGTTT
Source organism: Laminaria ephemera (assembly GCA_036873875.1). Classification (NCBI taxonomy): domain Eukaryota; class Phaeophyceae; order Laminariales; family Laminariaceae; genus Laminaria; species Laminaria ephemera. Next base: position 10,768 of record JAYJMJ010288070.1, read on the forward strand.
CTGAATGACGGAATGACGGGTCTCCTTAACCCAAAATCGTCGCAATTTAGTTCTTCTTCTTTTGTTTTTGCAATAACTTTTCGTTGTATATCTAGGCCGTGAGATTTTGTTCATCGGGTAGAACCTTTAATTTTTTTCCCCCAAATCTGTTTTTGGGAGAGGTATAGAGCTCCAAAAGTGAAGATAAGAAGAAAAAAAAGGGTGCACCTCTACCGTACTATTAGTAGCATGTTTTTTTTTTGTGACAAGTGCTACGATAGAGGTAGCACATTTTGGTTGAGTAATGTTTCTGAATGGCGGGTCTCCTTAACCCAAAATCGTCGGGATGTCATTCTTGCTTTTCCAAATATGAAAATGTTTGTATACATACCTAGGACATGAGCTTGTTCGTCGGGTTGCACTTTCAGTTTTCTCAAAATCGGTTTGTGGGTGAAGTCCAGAGCCTCGAAAACAAAATGGCGCACCTCTATCCTAGCCTGTGTCGCCACCAAAAACCATCTCCGCCCTTGTACCAAACGGGGGCACGGTTTGGAAACACCATGGCGCGGTAGCGGTGAAGCCAATTCACGCACGGGGCGCAGCCTTAGCCGGGCGCCAGAAAAGGTTCGCCGTTATTCCGAGAAAGTTCCCGTTGGGCAGCACCAATTTTCATCGACCGGTACAACAGGCGATTGGGCTGGCGGTGGCGGTGGTTCGGAGTGCCGGCGCAGTAACGCAAAGTATGGTGGTCAAATAGCTGGAGTTCCATTTCCCACTCAAAGGACGGTCTAGAGAGCCCCACCCACTGCGTCTCGTACATCACCCCGATGACCCTGCCTCGAGCATAAACTGACTGGTGGCCGGTGATCTTCTCCGTTTCGAGGCGTTGAAGTAAGTCCAAATGTTGTCTTGAATGACGTGGTAAAGGGGGGGTATACTGGACAAGTTGTTGAGCGCATATATATTGCGTCAACCCCTCTGGCGAAAGCTCCGGCATGTCGCCACTGTCGTGGGGGTTGGCATAGGGCGCGCGGCATCGTACCGAAACGCGCCGGTGAGCACCTGCGCCTGGGATTTCAGAAGGAATATCCAAACACAGGGAGCTTAGAGTCGAGAAAGGGGCCGTCTAGGGTGTCATCGGAGGAACAGGGGTCAACTGCAATAACTTTGTAAGGGCGTGTCCAGTAGATCGAAAGTTGATCGTGGGGACCTTGGTGTCCGTGTCAGCGTTCGCGCCATGCAGGATGGTCGCAGCTGCATTGTACACCCACGCCCAACCGCCAACGACGAACTAAATAACCGGATACAGTGCGTCGGAAAGGGGCGGAGTTTCGGCGGTCCACATGTGAAACTGTGAGGGCATGGTGCTCGCGAACGATGTCGTACGATTGCTGCTAGAAATCGGTCGCCAGGTCGTAGTAGGCGAGGTGGTCGTGGGCCAAACCCTGGTGTCCGGGGACTCCAGTGTGTTCGAAACTCTTGAGAGGGAGGCGTGAAGCCTACCCATGCCGACCTCGTTGGGAGCTAAGCCGATGGCGCGGCCCTAGCGGAGTTGTTGTACGCAAATTCGACGTGACGGAGCTGCAAGTCCCAGTTATCTTGGCGCTCATTGACGACCATGGCCAGCATTTTGGTCATCGTGTGAGTCACACACTCCACCCCGCCGTTTCCGTTGGGATGCTAGGAGCTGGTAGCGATTTTTTCGAATCTCGAGAAGCTTGTAGACCACGTGCGAGAACTTCGAGCGAAACCGGAAGCCAATTTCGGAGGGTATGCTGCGCGAACTCCCGTAGAGGGGAATGCACTTGTTGATTGAGCGTTAGCTGTGCCTTCTATCGTCAACTCGGCTACAGTGACTGCGAAAATATCGGTGCGTCGGCTGAAACGGTCAGTGAAGAGCAAGATGTAGTTACTTCCCAGGGGCGTGACGGGCAGAGGGCCGAAATAGTACAACCTGATTGCGATGTATCATCCCCCTAGCAGGGACATCTCGATGACGAGCCAGAAAGCCCTCAGCCGCCGTTTGTTCGCTTCTTTCCACTTTACGCAGTTTCGAGGCCACCACCGAGTGCAAACATTCATGCCAACCCACCAGTAAAATCGTTCGAGCATTCGCAGGGTGCGCGCGGTACCGAGGTGGCAGGAAGCGTCGAATGGCACACCTACATATCCCAAAGGCGAATGCGTAATGGCACATACCGTAAATGCTTACAAGTTTGCAAGACGTTCGCCCCGCCGGCCGCTGCGAGCCGGGAGGAGTGGACAGCGTCGGTCGACGGACAACCAGGACGATGCCGTCGTCGGTGGTGTGGAGGCGCCCCTTGCCAAAAAGCTCCTGAAAGCTCGAAACAGAGGAGACGTTGGTGCGGAGAAACACGATAAAAAACGGCGGGCAGGGCAGGCGACCGGCCTAGGATGGTGTATCACATAGCGACTTGACACGTGTGTTTGGCTTGTCGATCCCGCTCCCGGTCGGTGTTCGAATAGCGCGCGGAGGAACCGGTTAACTACAATTCAACAGCACCGCAAGGAACACCCAAGCCGCTGCGACGAAGGCGGTGCCTGGCGAGGGCACAAATCTTAAAACGGAGGTTACCACGGGGTCGGCGCGGTCGCGATCGGACGGAATGGGTCCCACCGTGACAGGCAAAGAGGTAGAATCAGGAAGCGCAGCGATGGTCGAAAGCGGTCGCGGCCGTGGGGCTTGCGGTGGGGTGCTGATCCGTCGAACAGGTGGACGAGAGACCCCGCCGGACCGACACATGCTATTGCTATGATAGAGGTGCAGCATTTTGTTTCTCGGGCTCCTCACTTGAGGAGCTCTAAACCTCACCCAAAAAATGAGTTTGAGAAGCATTGAAGTGCCACCCGATGAACAAACCTATGGCCTAGGTTTACAAAAAAAAACATGTAGCAAAACAAAAATGACATTCCGACGGTTTGGGGTTAAGGGGCCCCGTCATTCAGAAACAAAAAAAAGCCGAAACGTGCTACCTCTATCATAGCACGCGTCGACCCGAAACTATAACCAACCACAAGCGGCGTAGCTACTGTAGCTGCGGCGGCTCGTCGACGAGTCCGAGTGGTGGGGCGGCCCGAAGACGACATCGCAGCATCAATCGGCGGAGGGTCAGGTGACTAAGGGGCGGACGCGACCGGGTAAAAGCGATCGCGGCGGGGTCAGCTACCTGTGAGGTACTCGTTGAGGAAAGAGCCTGCTGGGTGACATTGGTCGCAGCAGCGGGGGGGCTTCTGCGGAGCCCGTGCCTCCTACGGAGGGTACGGCAAAAACCGAAACGAAAGCGGTGTCATCGGCGGGAAAATTTGCCCCACGGCCGGAACAGCGATCGACGGAAGAGACGGAGGCAGAAACACTAGCGATAAATCTCCCCGAAGGAGAAGATAGATCGTTAACCCTTGTGCGTGGCCTGTGTACCCGAAAATCACGAAAGTTAGGACAGGTGAAAGAGAACCCACCCAGACCGGCACTATCGGAGCAGGTCACCAGCCCACCCAAGCCGAGCCTGGACACCGGTGAAGAAGGAGTGCGAAGCCCACAGGGCCGGGTGAGGCCGATACCGCCATAATCTACGGGGGGGTGAGTCGGCCAGCCCTACTGCGGTCATGTTCCGTGGCAGACTACGGCAGGCGGGACAGAAAATCGGCGTTACCGTTAGTGTTGCCCTTGTGGTACTCGAATGTGAAGTCGAACGCGGTGAGTTTCTCGAGCCACTGCTGGACGCGCGCGTTGTGGTCGCCAACGTGTGCCGATGCTTTCCTGCGTCTCGTGGTTGGAATCGGTGCCATTCTCGTTCAACAAAGGAAGGCTCGACGGAGTTTGATGACAATGCTGCCGGCTTCCATTTCGAGCGGGGTTCGGTACTTCTCCGAATTGAGGGTTGCACGGCTGATATCTGCGACGGGCGTCGCCGAACCGTCCGGCTTTTCCTGCTCAAGCGCAGCGCCAAACCCATCGATGCTGGCGTCACAGTACACGTGGAACTGGCAAAAGCCGTCGGCGATGGTCTCCCAGTTGGGAAAGACCAAGACGGGCGGAGCGAGGGGCTCCGTGAGTATCGCGCGCACGATACCCCCTGTCGAGATTACTCGTACTCGTAGTAGAGTCTGATACACGTGATTTGTGCAACTGTAAATGTTCTACGGAGATTGCGGTGGGTTTTGTGTTTGAGAGATTGCGGCGGGTTTTGTGTTGTCCCGAAAGGGTATACGAGAATGAATCCCCTGGATGCCTTTTTTGGGTCCTGGAATGAAGGAGAGGACGATGCCCTCCCTCACTCTCTCTGATTAGCTGCTTCTAATAATCGATACCTGGTCAACTACATCTGTCTTACCTCATGGCACCCTCTCCATCTTCATCGGGTCCTACACGTGATCCATGGCACCCCGGCCACGAGTTATTCCATAACCCTCCATGGAGGACGTGAACGCAAGTTTGACCCTCGCCTTCTTAAGAAGGGAGGTACAGGCAAAGCCGCTTGGACAAGTCGCGCAGGAATTTTCGGTAGTACGCCAAACCTTCCAAGCACTGGTCGCGGAGCATGGGAAGTTTGGTCAAAGCCGACACTTGTTCCGTGTTCGGGCGCAAATCCGCAGGCAAAATGGAGTAGCCGAAAGTAGGGTTAGGGTTGGGGTTAGGGCCCGTGGTGTCAAACTAGCCTTTGAGGGGGAGAGCTTTAGGTTATGCTAGCGCAGGCGCTCGGAAAGTACCCACATTGTCTTAATGTGTGCCGTTTGATCGGAGTCGTATACGGTCACATCGCCGAGGTAGGCCGCCACCTGTTCCAAGCCTTTGAGGACCTCATTGATCACCGTGACGAACCAACCGGGCGATGCACTGCTACCCTGGGGCATGACGAGCCACTCGTAGAGGCCCGTAGGCGTGCAAGGTGCCGTGAGAGGAACGGTGTCTTCGTGCGCGGTAATATGGTGGAACGAAGAATCCAGGTCGAACAGGGGGAAAACGCGTCCCGCCCCCAAACAATCAAGAACCCTGATCCACGGGGGGGGGAGGGGGGGGGGGCAGCTGGCTGAGGCTGCAAATTTGGTTGATATTCTTGTAATTTAAGGTGATCTGAAAACGTTCAGATTGTTTCGGTATGGCTACCAGCGGATTCGAATACCGTGAAGTCGAGTGCTGGATCAGGCCCGATTCGAGGTATTGGGTCAGGGTAGCGTCGACTGCTTTAGCACACTTAGGATCGATGCGGTGGGGTCGAGAAGAAACAAGCGCAGTGCCTTCTGGGACACTCCCAGGGTATCAGGGATCAGAAAACATAAAAAACGGTCTTGGATTTGGATAAAACGTCAGGCTATTTGCGGAGAGTATCTCCCAGTTGCTAATGGCCAAGGAGGTCGAATCTGAGCCACGTAGGTCAATCACGTTAGCTCGCACATGTGAGGGCAGGCAGACCCAGACGAGTTGGAACGAAGCGCACTGGTCACGAGTCAAGCGCTTGATCGGGGCAGGCGAGGGCGAAGCCGTGGCCGCCGCAGCTGCGAGAGGTGGGTCCGAACCGGCCGTGATCTGGTAGACGACGGACAAGTCGGGAGGCTGGCGTACGACGCGACGTTCTTGCTGCAAGACATCCAACGGAACGCGCATGACCGGGGCGTGGGCAACACCGGTTATTATCGTCGGGGTTTAGGTCGACCACTCTGACGAGGGGAGTAAGATGTCTTCCGGAGGGGACGACGTGTTCCTCACCTGAGAGTACATCTGGCTGTGGCGGCATCTCGACGAGATTATGATCGGTGCATACAGCTCAGCAAATCTCTGCGGAAAATAAGTTGACCGGGCAAGGAGCTGTGGTTCGTCGGACAAGGTGACGCGCATGACACAATCGTAGCGAAAGTGGTAATCGCCGTCGGAGTCGAGGAGGGTGATGGCAAAAGCCGATAAGCCCACGGGGGCGTGGTGAGATAACTCCAGCTCGCTAAACGATGTCCGGGAGACGGGAGGAAAAGGAGCAGTAGGAGCTGTTATTGAATCGCATCAAGCTGTCACGACCCAGCAGCACGGCATGCTTCATCACCGGAAGAAGAACCACGCAGGCCCATACTACGAGAGAGCACATAGATTAACCGATTCTGAAAAACTGGACGCTCAGGCGGACACTCGCGGAAGTTTTGAGAGGGGCAGACTCTCCAAAACCGCCCAAAGACCGAAGGGGAGCCCATTTTACACTTAGCGGAGGCGGCACCTACCGAGAGCATTCAATCTACCACGTCGCGCCGAATAAAAGTTGAGAGAAGCCAGTGCCGAGGTGCGCAACGCAACGGATACGTGTAACAGAGCGTTCTCCGCAGCGGATGGTGAGTTTGGTGGTAAAACAAGCTTCGTCGAGCGTGATCGTACCCCCGACGAGGCAGGGGGCGTGTTCCGAGCGCGCGAGGGAGGGGTCAACCCCGGGGACGGCAGCTAGGATCTCAGGGTTGTGATCAGCCGGCGGATCAGAAACATAGGTCTAAACCTCCGGAGAAAGACCTTGGCAAGCACGTGCCGAAACCAAACGGCTATGCGGCGGCACTGGAGTGATCTCGTGAATTATGTCGGACGAAGTCGGAGTGTGGAGTTAATGAGAGGGACTGGGTTGTGCCAATCCGGCCTCACTTGTGCAAATGGTGTCGCGAACGACCGCAAGAGCTTCTTACCGAGCAAATTGAGCCCTCGCTATTGGTGGGGGTCGCTGACGTCTGGGTCGTCCGTCCGGAGACCAATGCCCCGCACGTAGTCAAGAGGGCTGGCTTCCGCCAAAACCTTATCGCCCGTGCTCAGTAGGTGCTGTTGTATGGCCGGGTTAAATGTGACCTTGGCGAACGTGCCCGCGAGGACAGTGCTTTCCCGTGAGAGCGAGGCTAAGGTAGAGAAGTCACGTTTAGTCCCTCGTTTTTCATCACCGCAGACCTCGGGAGCCACTCGGTCAAGGGACCACCGTTTTAACTATTACTGTGTTTTCAAGCTCTTGTGCCTTTTGGTTTCGCGATATGCACCGCCATGGACTAGTTTGTTGCGCTCAGCCGGCAAACCAAATCACACCTATTTTTGAGCGAGGCACAGAGCTACTCGGGGGAGTGATGTAGTGAGGAAAAGGGGTGTACCCTACCTACTGTCGCCTGGATCGTGAGTGGTCTCAAAACATCAGAGCAGAAATTTCGCACACCGCGACCGATGCGTTTATGCGTGCGTGGGTCGGACGAGGACAAAATGAGCTCCAGAGCGCAGTAGTCATGGAAAAGGCGGGCCTTCTCGTTCATCATATACTGCTTTGCGCAGGAATACGAGACGTCATCAACGGCAAGCGACGATGGGAACCACTGCGAAAAAACAGAAGGGGGCTACCAGACCAGCACCACGTCATCCGTTGAATACTCGAGAATAGGTCTAAAACCGACGGTGCCGAGCCGTCTGTTGCCGCAATGGCGGAACGGGGGGGGGGGCTATGTAGTCGTCTCGGGTAACTGAGTCGCTGTTCACAAGACGAGTCCGATCCCGTGGATCCTGGTCAGGTGGTACCATCTCCCGTAGGCGAATAATGGGCAGAAGTTGCTCTCTCTGCGCCCTTCGGTCTGAGACTACAGGTGGCAGGGGGCTCTGAGTTTCTTCTGCTTGACGAGAAATGCGATTATTCCGTAAACTGGCGGGTACGCGTTCCGGTTATGCTGATCGGAGGCTGTGGAGGCACCACGCGCTCGACTGGCAATGTCGGTAGTTGCTGTATCACTGCAGCTGTAGTAGCGCTGAGGGGGTGAGCGTTGGGTAGCGTGCGCGAAGACAGTGAAGGGGCTGCAGACCCAGCAAACGAATTCAAAAACGGGTCTCGGGGGGGGGGAGATGGCGTAACCACCAGACAGGGGTTTACACCTGCAGACCAACCGGAGAAGGTGGACGAGGTAGACAAGCTTGTCGAATTCTCCTTGATAGGAAAAAAGGTAGAGCGCCCACCGCTTTTTCGAGAAAACGCCGCGTTGAGCCCTAAAAGGGATCCTGGGGTTTCGATGCCGGCCTTCCCGAACCGCACTTCAAACTGACCGTCTTCGCATGGTCGGACGGACGAGGTGGGCGATACCCTCACTGAGGAGAGTCGCAGTGCGAAGAGCCGGCAGTCTTTGTGGCTCGCGGTGATTGATAGAGAGGAACAGTGCTCAACGCGCTGCTTTCTGTTGCCGGTATGGAGCCATGTAAAATATTGACAGACACGGAGGCGCTCGTGGGCTCCCCGCAGATATACAGGTGTGGCTGCGTCACTACGTAGAACAGATAGGCCGGATACACCGGTCGACGTGCAGGACTTGTGTGTAGTAAGCGAGGCAGCAGTCGACGCAAGTATGGCTGTTTCTCTACGTCAGGCAGGACGGTCGAATGTACGTGTCGAAGCGCCGCAAGTGTGAGCAGCAGGCGAGGCAGAGGTCGACGCAGATCGGCCCAGGGCGCTGGACGAGCCTGGAACACGAGGACATTGTGGAACAAATGGTGGTTCTCCCAGATTTGTCGGCGACGGACGCGCGGGAGCTGCCGTACCACCGTCGGCATGTCAGTTGTCCGTGCAAAACGTACCCTGCTGACGCGCGCTCAGGTTGCCGCCGAAGTTATGGGAGGTGTCGCAGCGGATATCAGAGGCGGGAGTAGCAGCAGAAGAGACGGGCGAGGGCGTGACACCACCATGGTGGCCGGCGACAGACTGTTTGGAAACGTTATCCGTGTGGGCACTGTGGTAGTCGTTGAGCCTGTTTTGCTGGCCTTCGCCTTGTTGGTGCCCATAGGGGTGGTCCTAACGAGAGCGGCGATGTTTCGTCTGATGGTGTGTTCGAGCACGAGGGTTTGTCTTCTCGACGATACCGGATCATGCGTGCTTGCAAACATCGGTACGCCTCGTCGTTGCCACCGAGTTTCCCTATATCAGGGTTCAAGCAACCGCTCGCGTTAATGAAAAGAGATGGCTACACCGTGTAAATGAGTGCGAATCGTCGTGGCAGTGCAAGACGTGACCCCAATTTTCTCAGGACGCGACAACACCAGCGGTCAGTGAAAGAAGGCCGCTTCATAGAGGAAGGTTGTCGGTCTCCATGGAGGCGCATGGAGGCGCAGGCAGCGAAACCCTCAGCATAGTGGTGATCATCTAGGGGCCAGCAGTTGGCATGCGAGTCAAGCCATGGGTTGGGTCGGCAATGGATTAGTTGACACTCACAACACCGGGATTATTGCGCCATCCCGTCTGCCATCCAGGCGTCTGGGAAGGCGTCCGGCCCTCGCCACGCCCATGGCCCGCGGGCCGGGGCCCCGTCGGGACGGACTACCGCCCACCCGTCGTACAAGCTGGCAATGAACAAAACTTGTCGTCATTGATTGCTGGCGTCTTGTTATTGGCTAGGTTCTGGAAGGCCAGCCACATGGCGTCCAAAGTACCGAACGACCTCGTCGGTTGCAGCGCCGGCAGTGCACGGGCGTCGACCACAAGCTGCAGCTGTGCCGGCGTGGGGAAGCATGCCATCCCCTTGCGACAAGCTAGGTAAACATTCGCCGAACGGCCGATCAGAGTTCCGCCTGTGATCGACAGCAGGAGGAGAAGAACGCATGCTGGGGCAGTCAACTCGGCAGCGCGGGGCATACCCGGCAAAACGTCGGGCGAGCTGAGAGATGCGGAGGTCAGAGACGGCGTGGCGGTCGGCGCTCGAGCTGGCTCAAGAAGTAAAGGAGGCCGGAGGAGAAAGAACACGCCGTCGTGGTGTCGTCGTGGGGATGCCCTCGACGGCCCCCTCGCACCTGCGCCTGCGCAACGTCTGAAACACGGAACTCGCGATCACCCTCACGACCAAAGGTACGTATGATAAGACTAGGTACCCTGGTACGGGTAACTCCCAACAGGTCTCTCTACTTAGCAGGTCCCACGATGCCACTCACATGTGTATTCCTCTGTAGTTCGTTCGTATTATTCCTTAGATCACGGAAGGAAACACGACCACGGCGAAGACCACGACTGATCGCTGTGTGCGAGGCAAAACCCTTTCCGTATCATCCTCTATCCCCTTGTTTACCTATACTCACATGCCCACAAGGGCATGTGGAAACCCTTTTTATCTCGGTATCCAATATCTTAGGGCCTGATTCCTTACCTTAGGCAGGCTCCCAGGGCAATACCACAACATACGCTGGGGTGGTCACTTTGGAGGCCTCTTTTTTCTCAGGACGCATGCTATGGGTGAGGTGCAGCATTTTTTTTCTGAGGCTCCTCACTTGAGGAGCTCAGAACCTCACCCAAAAAATGATTTTGAGTAAAACTGAAAGTGCAACCCGATGACCAAACCCATGGCCTACAGTAGGTATAAAACAAAAAAAATCAGATTTGAAAACCAAGAACGACATTCCGACGATTTTGGGTTAAGGAGCCCCGTCATTCAGAAACAAAAAAAAACCAAAAAGTACTGCCTCTATCGTGGCACTCGCGAGAGTACGTACCCTATTTCTCGGCGTTTTGCGGTTGGGTAATATGCACGGCCGACTTGTTGTGCTGCGGTAAAGGCGCACCATTTTTTTTTCTGAGGCTCCTCACTTGAGGAGCTCTATACCTCTCCCAAAAAATAATTGGGGATAGGCACATGCTACGGCAGAGGTGAACGATATCATTGTTTTTCTGAGGCTCCTCACTTGAGGAGCTCTATATCTCTCCCTAAAAGTGCTACCTGATGAGAAATCCCATATCCTAAGGTTGCAAAACGAAAATAATTGCAAAAAAAAATATCGAGATTCCGACGATTTTGGGTTAAGGAGCCCCGTCATTCAGAAAACGTTTCAGCCAAAAAAGTCCTACCTCTATCGTAGCACGCGTCGTAAGCTGTTTTGGGTAAACGAAAAGTGGAACCCGATGACCTAACCCGTGGCCTAGGTACAAAAAACATATTCATATTGCGAAACAAGAATGACATTCCGACGAATTTGGGTTAAGGAGCCCCGTCATTCAGAAACAAAAAAAAAGCCGAAAAGTGCTACCTCTATCGTACCACCGTAGCGTGAGTCAACAGAGGAACACCTTTATGGCAAAAACATTTCTGATTGACGGGCCTTCCTCAACTGAGGAACGGCCCAATTCAATGTCGTTCGAATCCCATTCATGTTCTACGTACGTGCTAGCGTGTTTGCGGGATGGTACCAAATTTGGTTGGGTAGGAGTTGGGTAGGAGTTGGGTGGGAAACATGTAATAATAGTAGTATTGAAACCGTCAAAATCACAATCAACCCAAGGCCAACCCAACCCAAGAAAAAATCAGATAAAAACCAGGTTCGTTTTTTTCAATTTCCTACCATTTTTTTTAATTTCCACCCTGATTTTTTCTTGGGTTGGTTGGCCTTGGGCCATTGAATTCGTCGGTTTCAGTACTATTTTTACATTTTTTCCAACCCAAGAGAGTTTGGAAATCGCAAACACCCTATTATTCGCGCTAAATACCTACTGGTAGGCCGTGGGTTTGCTCATCGAGGTAGGCCTAGTTTTCTTCTTAAAGTCGTAAAGAGCTCCTCAAGTGCCACGGAACCTCAGGACATTTTTTTTGGTGTACTCCTACTGTAGCCTATGCCTAGAGATAGAAGAAGGGCAGATTTGTTCCACAATTTCACATCACGATGTCGACTGGGGATAAGTGGTGTGAAGATAACCCCCCCCCTGTCTCCTGTTTTCCCATCCAAGATACGCTTCCCAAGTCATACGAATACGTTCCCACTACCTATGTGTCGAGGTAATTACCTGCCTTCCAAGGCAATGCCATTTTGTTTTTTTTCTTCTCACTTTTTTACTTTCCAGCTTCTGGACAAGCCGTCGTCACAGGTGTCGTCCCTTCTCCCCCCCGGTACCTGCCTTCATTTTTATCGCGCAGAGGGTTCAGCATTCCCAACGCTCGTTGATTTTCATCCAATTTTGCTAACTCACGCTTTCGCGCTTTCCGCAAGTCAATTTTAGCACAAGAAAAAGTCCCTACGAGTACGAGTATGCACTCGGGGGGCGCTCGAACCAGTGACATTCGTTAACCTTAGTGGTTACGAGGTTAACCCACGAGACCATCGGGGACGCCGACTTATAACAGAGGGGGGAGGGGGGGGGTTCTATGTGACCCCGGATCAGAGTTACGAAAAAGGGAGGGAGCTGGAGAAAACGTGCAAAGATCTTAGACGGGATGGAAAAAGAAACGAAACGAAAAAAGAAAATTCCGCCAAAGAATCTAGTACGAGAATTATTTTTCGCACAGTCCGATGAAAAATCGCCCTATGGACTAGGCGTGTCTAACAAGTAGAACACAAATGGGATTTTGCAAATATCTGCACATACAAAATGGAATGATGATGATGTTGGTGTGGTCGTTATTGTTGATGATGATATTACGACGATGACGACGACGACGACGACGATGGTGATGATAATGACGATGATGATGGTTTTTTTGTTTTTTTTTGTTTTTTGAATTACTCAGTTTTTTGTTGGCTGGATCAGTGCGTCGCTCGCTCGCTCGCACCTCGTCGCTCGGTTGATAGTTACTAGTAGTTGGCGGCCTTGGGCTGCCGTCGTCGCTCGCGCCGTCGTTCAATCGCGCCGTCGCCCTTGTATTGAGTAATTCCATAGTTTGACTAGCCCAAAAGTCCCCCCTATAATACCCTGGCACGCCTCAGAAACAGTTTTTCACTGCAAAAAATACCCTATACCAGTACGTATTATTAGTTCCAAGCAGTTTGCCCCCAAAACGCCGGTGGAATTCTAAAAGGATTATTATAACCGCATATCGTCCTTCAAGCTACGTGCGGCACAATTAACAATGAAACATGGCGATCAATGAAATCATAAGTGGACTACACTACTACCGGCCAACCTTACAAGATACGAGCCCCACAAGAAACCCAGCCTGAAATTTCCGGCAACATAAGCGTGTTTGCCGGATACCAAATTTGGTTGGGTAGGAGTTGGCTTGGAAACATATAATAACAGTATTGAAACCGTCAAAATCACAATCCAAGGCCAACCCAACCCAAGAAAAATCAGAAAAAAAATAGGTTAGTTTTTTCAATTTCTCACCGTTTTTTCAATTTCCACCCTAATTGTTTCTTGGGTTGGTAGGCCTTGGGCCATTGAATTCGTCGGTTTCAATACTAGTTTTACATTTTTTCCAACCCAAGAGAGTTTGGAAATCGCAAACACCCTACAGTAATAGCAGCATGTTTGCGATGTACTAACTTTGGTTGGGTAGGAGTTGGGTAGGAACCACATAGTTATAGTATTGAAACCGTCGAAATAACCATCCAAGGCCAACCCAACCCACGAAAAACCAGCGAAACGTTTTCAGGTTAGTTTTGCTTTTTTCACCATTTTTTTTTATTTCTAACCTAATTTCATCGTGGGTCGGTTGACCTAGGGTTACGAAATTCGTCGGTTTCAACACCATTTTTACATGTTTTCTAACCCAACAGAGTTTGGGAACCGCAAACACCCTCTTGGTCCCTGTTAAAACTTCTCGAGACTGACTGGCCTTTCGGCCCCGACCGTTTGTTTTTGGGAAAACGTCGCCAAAACAAACCTGCCGCGAGGCCGCGCCACCAGACCGCCCCTGCTTTTCCTCGAGCCCCCCAAAGGGTGGGGGGTAGGGTTAGGGTTAGAGGTAGATCTGGGGTCGGGTTAGGCTGGGTCTACGTGCAGGATTGAAATTGACCACGACTGGTCCTGCGGTAGAGGGGGAATGTTAAAACATCATTTTCAGTACTACCGCATTTAGGCCACTCGGACGAGTGACTCATTACCTCTCTCCAAAACATTTTGTTTTTGTTTTTGTTGGCGCAGCGCCAAGTGACAAGAATCCTCAAAGAAAGGTAGTGCATATCGCCAAATAATCAAAAAGCACAAAAAAAGCTGGAAGACCGCAAACAAATAGGGTGGTAGTCACTTTTCCGAGTGGCTCCGGACGGCCGAAAAAAAAAACTAAAGATACCCCCCCCCTATACCTTACCGCCAGTCGCCGTTACCTAGGCAATTTCTGTAAACCTGCTGTACGTTTGGTAAAAGTGGCGAGAATGTGTAATGCACAACAAGGAGGAACAAGGAGGAACGAGAAGCGAGCGGGATAAGATAACAAGTAAAAAGCTTTTTATGTAATATATGGAAAAAAAACGTAATGAGCGCCCAAATGTTGGAGGTGTCTCTATTAGGAGCATAGGAACGGTGCTCCGTCTCGAAAGGGATGCGTGGTCAATGGTCAAATGACTGAAGGCAAGCAACAAATGAGTACCCCCCCCCCCGCTCCCGCCCACCCCTACCCCAACACCAACCAGTCTTTTTGACGTGTCCTGAAAGGGATGCGTGCTATGATAATAATAGCAAAAAAAGGTACACGTCACTTTTTCTGAGGGTCCTCACTGAGGACGCAACGGCACGGTAGAGGTGCACCATTTATTTTTCCGAGGCTCCCTCCCCACACTTTAAGGAGCTCCTATATACCTCACCCAAAACACTTGGTTTTTGAGTCTAAACTGAAAGTTAACCCGATAAATAACCAAACCCATGGCCTAAGGTATAAAAAAAGTATTCATACGACTGCAAAACAAGACCGTCATTCCGACGAATTTGGGTTGAGGAGCCCCGTCACATTCAGAAAACAAAAAAAGCCCAAAAAGTGGTATTGTTTACGGAGGTACATACAGTACTGCAGTAATTAGGACCAAACATGATTTAGTAAAAATAGGGTAATATATAGGTTTTTGGGTGTATCGTAGGTCCTGATTACTATGGTACTATGGTTCCCCCGTAATAGTAATACCTGGTATGATATATCCTAGCACGCGTCTGAGAAGCTCCATACCTCACCCAGAAGAAGACTTTGAGAAGCATCGTAAGCCCAATCTGATGGAACACAATCCCATACGCTATTATTAATAGGTGTGCAACATACTATGTTCTGGAACCCCAAACGGGATCCAAATATATTGGATGGTTCGTCAGTTGAGCAACCCGTTACTCAGCAAGTACGTTAGGCCCAAAAGTGCTGTACCTCTGTACTTTAGCAACCGACAGGGTTATGTTTGCAGGGCCGTTCTGCATATAGGAGGAGCCATGGCTCGTTACGTCGTCCTCTCGCTGAGGCGAATGTGACATGTCATTCCTTCCAGCTGCTCCAGACACTTCCACCCGAACCTCTATTTTTACCAGGGTACATACTTCTTGCGGTGTGCTGCACGACAACGAAAACCAAAATCATGTCAATTTCAGAGCACGCTATAACTATGACTAAATAACGGACGCATGCGAGAACCAACAGCACCCTGAAAGGGGTTTCCTAAAAACGCCAACAACAGTATAAATAATACCTAGTGGCAGTAATCGGCAAACACATTAAAATCAAAGACTCGAGTGTACTTCCCGCACGTACCAACAGTAGTGGCAACAAGCGACAAAAACACGAAATATCGAAGACTATAAGAGTGATGCACGTAGTACGTACTAACAGCAGTA
Source organism: Laminaria ephemera (assembly GCA_036873875.1). Lineage (NCBI taxonomy): Eukaryota > Phaeophyceae > Laminariales > Laminariaceae > Laminaria > Laminaria ephemera. Next base: position 26,244 of record JAYJMJ010288070.1, read on the forward strand.
GTGTCCATTGTCGGCAAAACCCCGTCAACCGAAGAAAGAAGACTAACTAAGCACTTGCTGCTGTAAGTCATCGGCAAAAAACCGAAAATCGAAGACCAAACGAGTGCGGTACGTACGTGTATGTGCGGACGATTCGTACAACCCCGAAGAATACCGGATAAAGAACCAATGGCGAACGCGGGGCGCCATCTCGAGGCCGTCCGCGGCGTTGACTAACAACAGCGAACACCAAGATGACGCCTATAATACCACCCCTTCCTAACCAACTTTTTTTTTCGTAAAAAAAAAAAAAAGACACTTCGACGACAGTGGCACGTTTTGTCGCCCTTCGAACCGTCCATATCGGATTTTCAAAAAAAGCAAAAAAAAAACAAAACAGGGCGGACCGTCAAACGACGCCAAAAACAAGAAAAGGAAAAACAGAGGAGTGAAGACACCGACGAAAGTAGACTCAAAAAAAAAAAGCAAGAGGCATCTTCAAGCCCCCGCCCATGTGGTCGCTGGTCTACCGCGCAATTGCGCAACCTCCCGGAACGACGGCAACAACGACCATAAACACGTCCGTCCAACCAATCCGGCAAGCATACCCTATATGGTGCGCGCCATGCCCGGCTTAAACAGCTGCAAACAAAAAGGTGGAGCCGCAGCGATTCGCGGCCAACACCTGCTGCTGGCAGTTTTGTCGTTGTCGTTGTTGTTGGTTGTCCTCTCATCTGTTTTTTTTTTTGTTTTATTATCTCGCTTTTACTTCCCATCTTCTGGAAAAGCCGTGGTCACAGACGTCGTCCCTTCTTCCCCCGGTGGGGGGGGGGGGGGGGGGGGGGGGGGGGGGGGGGGGGGGGG
>JAYJMJ010288071.1:0-11016 GCA_036873875.1 Laminaria ephemera
TATCCTGTACAGTGGTGGGTGGCGATATTGCACGGCTCCCATGGCCCGCACCACCTCTTCCACATCGCTTCACAACCGCGTATATACTTTCAACTCTACGAATTGGTTCAAAACCACACCGTACACCCATTGGCAGTACTCTGTCGCTTTTATGCTTTTACGTCTCTTATTCTTTTACCTACCTTGCGGGCATGCGCGGAGCCACAGGCGGGCGTCAGCCCGTCGCGGCAAAGCCCCTCTTGTATTAAAGCTATCATATTGTACAGCTACGTACGTACCTACAACAGCAGAAATGCAGCCGGCACAGAGCATAAACAGCAGCCATGGCGGTCATGACAGCCACAAACGAAACGAAAAAGAGGCAAAAAACAAAACCAGCTCTTGTATGTTACCTGGTATATGATACGGCCAAACATTTTGACAAATAATACTAACACGTATAATAGGTAGGCAGAGTACGAGTCTAGAGCAGTGCCGGTAGAGTACTGCCGCTGCTCTCTTTAATGCCGGTAGAATAGCTTGACAAACCCCTGGCACTCTGCAGTAGTTCTGGTGTCCTGAATTGTGCCCGAATATTGGGCTGGCACATACCGGCACTATTTGGAGCCTCATGGAAAAATGTCGAGCTCTTCTTGAAGGAATGCATGCCATACGTTTGCTGTCATTCATTGCTGACCAAAAGTACGGGCTATACAGGAACAGTGCCGTGCGTACGTCACCTCGGCTGCTGACGCTGGAAGCCCCCCTGCCGGGGGGTATAGTCGAATTCCCGTCTTCCTGTTAGTGTCGAGGTTCGAAAGGAAGGATTCGGCTGGCACATACCGGCACTATAGCGGCAAGCGGCACTACTCCGCGTACTGCCACTACCTGTTGCTTCCATCTGTGGCAAGCGATTTCACAGAACTATTGCAGCATGCAACCGGCACTACTCAGCAACATTGGCAAATATTTCGTATCGTATGATAGACTTACCTACTCCAACCTTGGCAATCTCGAAGGTTGCCCTCGGCATATTCTCCCACCTCTCGGCCATCCTCAGACCTTAATTGCCGACGAACATTTTATTTGCTGGGGAACCTTCCTGAATTTCTTTTGTTTTTTCCCCGTTGATTGCTCTTGACGCTCTTCTATAGTTTCTTTATTTCTCTCGTTTTTTCGCAAAGAATGTCACACCAAGCTCAGCCCAAGTCAGCAGCGCAGCGCCGTGCGAGGCGGTGCGCTGCCGCGCCACGCCCTGCGGTGCGGTGCGGTGCTGTGTTGTGTTGTGCGGTGCTGCGCGGTGTTGTGCCGTGCTGTACCATGCTTTATCTTTCATACGAAGTATCATCATACCAGGTCCCACCTAGGCTCAATCACCTTGGCTCAGCCCAACAGGGCAGCGCCGTGCGGTGCTGTGCGGTGCCGAGCGTTGCGGTGCTGTGCCGTGCCGTGCCGTGCCGGGCTGTGCTGTGCTTATTTTGGTACATAAAGCAGTACCATATGTCATGCGAAATACCAGGTACTCCAGGCCCCGATATATATATACGTCGACTGCTTGTCTTTGCTTTCGTCATTGCTTGTCCCGTTCATGTTTGTTTTTTGCTTTGTTTTTTCATTTATTCACAAAAATTACACCCGTCTTGCCGAACAGAAGAACGTAACATCGCCAGCAAGCGCACAGCGTAGCACAGGGCAATCAGCTCTGCACAATTAGCTCTTGGCAATATCAAGTCGCTAGTTTCACCAAATCATGGGCCTCTTATTTCTGCCCCGTTCACATGTTGTTGTATTCGTCCTTGCGCGAGCGTAGCGGGCGGCGTCAGCCGCCCACCGAACGGATACAAACATACGGTCGTGTCCCTCGTTGGTGCGGCATCCTTTAGAGCGGTGCCCCAGTTTAGTGCGGTGACAATCGTTTGTCACATCCTTGATCGTCCTATAGAATAGTACTGTACTGCACCATCCCGGGATAGTGCGGGGTCTCGATTTAATGCGGGTATCGTCTTCTGAGAGGCCCCGCAGCACTATTAATAACGCGGGACCACGACGACTTTTGTATGTACCTGGTAGCGTATAGATAGAAGAGTACGAGTATACCCGTAACCAACTTTCACAACAAACACACACCCACACACACAGCGCTTGGTTGAAAAGCAGCACACAGACTCAACAGCAGCAGAGCAGTAGAAGCAGCAGCAGCAGCAGCAGGCAAGTTGAGCAAAGCAGGAAATTTCTCCATTGCCCCGAATTCTCGTCTTCCTGTTTATGTCGAGGTTCGAAAGGAAGGATTCGGCTTGCACGTATCGGCACATTAGCGGCAACCGGCACTACTCCCCGTGTTGCCACTGCTTGTTGTTTCCATTTGTGCCAAGCGATTTCACAGAATTATGTAGCGCGCAACCGGCACTACTCAGCAACATTGACAAATTATACGTATCGTACAATACATTCAGTCAGTCGTGTCCCGCGTTGGTGCGATATCCTTTAGTGCGGTGAGAATGGCTTGTCCCCGCTCGTCCGGTAGAGTAGTACTGTACTGCACCATGCCGGGATAGTGCGAGGTCCCGATCTAGTGCGGTTATCGTCGTCTGCCAGGCACAGCACCACTATTACTAACGCGGAACTAAGACGACTGTTGTTTGTACCTGGTACCGTACAGATAGAAGAGTACGAGTACACCCGTAAACACATATCACAACAAACACACACACACACATACAGCCCTTTGCTGAAAAGCAGCACAGCCTAAGACCCCTCTACAGCAGCAGAGCAGTATAAGCAGCAGAAGCAGGCAGGCAGGCAGAGCAGAGCAGGACAATTGCCCTTTCCCCTGCATTCTTGTCTTCCTGAGTATGTCGAGGTTCAAAAGGAATGATTCGGCTGGCACATACCGGCACTATAGCGGCAACCGGCACTACTCCGCGGACTACCACTACTTTTTGTTTCCATCATTGTCAAGCGATTTCACAGGCGCTACTATGATAGCGCGCAACCGGCACTCCTCAACTCGGCCAGCACTATAAAGAGACCCCTACTGTAAACTACGAGTATACTGGTAAAACACCAATAACACAAAAACAACATACACACACAGCGAAGCAGCACCCAGCTTCAGAGAAAATACAGCAGCAGAGCAGCAGCAGCAGGCAGAGCACAGCAGGACCTTTCGTCTATCCCCCGTATTATTCTCTTCCTGTGGTGCTGTCTTGCTCTATCTTCATGTCGGGTTTCGAAAGGAAATATGTGAGCTTACTCTACGTAACGCCAGTAGATACGTACGTTCGCTGGCACACACAGCTATCATAGCTGTCAGTTATGACGGATGATTGCTGACGAAGTACGCGCTGCTAGTCGTTCGTGACGTGCATACGTCACCTCACATGCCGACGCTAGAATCCCGCCTATTACGGGCTAGTCGCGCTGTGCATCGTCGCCTTCTGTCAGCTATTGGCGCCAGAGAGCCAGCCCCCTTGGGCTAGCCGTGCTAAAAGGTGTTATACAGTCCGTCTGCCTGGGCCGTTACTAACGACAACTCGAGACGTAAGCTGAGTTGTATTTATTGTTGCCATCGTATGACGATGGTTGTGTCGATGCCGCTACCATCCCCTTCGCACCGTCCGGGAACATTGTAAAGTGGCTCAAGAGTGCAATAACGGAACATTAATCATGTTTAAAAAACACAATCCACTACACAGTTACCGTGAAAGCTAACAAAGCGGAGGAGGTTCTGGACGAAAGAAACAACGGGTCGACATTGAAACGTATGGAAATACGAAACCTGTCACATGCAAGTATGGTCAAGGCCGGTCGTGGTACAGTAGTATCGGCGGCACAATCTCCACATAAGTATTTGGCAGGCGACACTTGTCAGCAATAACCAACGTCTTCAACCACATGGAAAACTATCGCAGCCGAGAAAATATACGTCGGTGATTAAATAGACACAATATTATGTGGTAGCACAGATGGTGCCCACTCATTCTATACCTGACGTTCCTTTCTACGATGTAAGCGACTTGCCTATGTATTTATTCTACCCTGGCAGTTGTCTGGTTTTATCCCTACCGCCCACTTCCATTCATCGCTAACCATTGTGTATTTGTGATGCCGCCTGAACGGTATCGGTATGCTCCTCATACCGTCTGACCACGCAACATGTAGGTTCTTCGTGGTACGCTCAATGCCGCGTGCCTACCATATACCTGGCATGCGTTAAGTGGCCCACAGCAAAGTGCGATTGAAACGCACAAACCGGGACTATTCCGTGGACCAGTTAGGTCGTACGCCCGGTGATTCGTAACGGACATAGTTGCAGATAATCACCCGACACTAAACTCGCATATATTTCCGCCATGCCAGTGTCACCGCAATGAACAGCAGTTCTTACCTAATGCACGTTTCGGCAAACACGCGTTGTGTCGTCCCGAGGGCATTCAATTATGTGCAGGCGGGACAAATGGCGCTCGTCTCGAGCTTGGTGAGCAGGTTCGCGCTCATTGTACACGTATGATACCTTGTGCTATACAGTAGGGTCTGAAAATTTCGGTCTAAACTAGTGTTGAGGTATCTTTGAAAGCGCGGGCAGTGTCATGTCATTTCCGTTGGGTACAGAACCGGTCGAGCAATAATCACAAAAGATGGATCCGTCAATACATTTTGAGCAATATCCCAGAACATTCGTGCAAACTTTGTCCCGGCCGTAAACATTTGGTCGTCCGAGTACACGTCCGGTCTGTTGCCGCGATGAAAAGCGGCGGGCTCTAAGTTGTCTGGTGCTGTGCTTCCAGCAGCGCGAGAACCGCTATCATGCCGAATACCGTGGTACGGAGACGGTACAACGTTATACCTCAAATGTATCGTACGTCCGAAAACATATTTACACCTGATACATTTGGTCCGAGCGAGCTGAGGTACAACGGTGCAAGAGGGGAAGTATACTACGTATTATTGTGAGAGAGAAGAAATGCATTGTATCTCGACGACGCGGCGAAACCCTGGTATCCTGTCGCTCGTCGCCTGTTCCAGGGCGTTTCCATCCAGATATGAACATCACAGCTAAATAAGTCGAATATTATATTTTTTGCTGGGTGCTGTACCACCCAGGTATTATTCCTGGTGCCTACCGGTGTACGTATATCACTCGCCAACTGCTGCGCAGATGTCGTCATGATTGTTCGTCGAAAATTAATAGTACAGGACGTTTAGAAATCGGAAGCTTCTGCTGCATAAAGTTTCACATCATTCACGTTCGACAAACAAAAAACGCAAAACAGACGTTTATAGTCCCCAGCAATTTTTCCAGAGAAGTATACAGTACCCTATTTGATATTGGTGTTCATGGTGATGTGTTTGTATAACCGTGGAATAAACGACCTCATGACCAATGATGACCGCAACCTTATGTTCTATTGCTACACAAAGCGGAAGAAAAACATTCATCCCAAGTAGACTTGAGTCCGTGTGAGGCAAACGATTCGATCCACTCCGGGTTTCTCTTGCACGTAATCCGGCCAGTTTATCACCGCCCAAACAATTATCAACAATGCGTTTTCCATATCAGCTCTAGCCATTCTAACGACTGTCTGTTCAGCACATATACCAGATTCCATTCACAAAATCGTGTCCCAAACTCAGGGACGTGCTTTATTTCCTGTAACACATCTGTGCATCAATGTGGGCCAAGATAACGTTGTGTTACGCCCGCAAAATAGCTGACGCCTCAACTCACGGAACTAACGTTTGTGCTTTGAAGGACCATGTGCTACTTACCGTTACCAATTTTCGCGAAAATATTCAGATGCGACAGCGGCGACGGCAACCACAGCCCTTGTGCATTTCCACGGACACGGCGATATAATACATGACGTCAAGTCCATCTCACTCGTTATGTCTTCTCCAGTTGTACACTCGTCCACCAGAATGGTGACGTTGTCCTGCGTACCCCGATGTGCCTCATCCGTGGCAGTTCCAAGGGTGTGCTATTCGCACCGCCAACAGTACACGTTTCAGCACACCAACACATATCGTGCCGCACACAGATGGGAAGCGAGGGCGACGTTGGGACATTGCCAAACAAGAGTATTGCTTACAGAAAAGCACCTGAGGGTACGTTGACAGTTATGTCACACAGATGCGAGAAGAACAGCACGAGTAAACAAACAGTTCCTACCAGATAACATGTTATCTATGATCATTATCGTTTAGCTCCTTTTGGGCTCAGAGCACTCTTCCCTTTTATTACAATCCATTCACTGTTTTTTATCAAGAGAGAAAAAGCTAACAACGACCGGTGGCAACCACTGCAATCCGTCGTGCCGTGTGAACGCAACGGCGGTGCGTCGCGGCAAGAAGCGTTGATCTATCTATTTATCGCAGTGTTTTTTATGAAGGGAAGGTCCCGAGGGCAAGCCTGTTTAAATCCTTGTAGTTTGGTTTGGGTTATTTCGTAACACGGGTTCTGCGTGGAGGAGTCGGTCATTTGCCCCACATGGACAACCTCGTATTGCTCGTCGATGCTGGTTCCACGAACGACAGGTGTGTATACGACGGCCAAGACACTTCTGGCTGTGTTCGCCGTTCCTCTCGGGCACCTTGAGCATTTCATCAACGTATCCGGTGGCCAGAATGCGACGTTGCCTCCACCTGTAGTGCCAAACGACTGCGAGCTTTGGTATCGACGGCAGCAAGACACCTGTCTACTGCAAGCAACATGCGGAGGAATGCATGGTGAATGTCATCAGTACGTTCGTATGCCTCATGTAAGAAACAATCGAACTTAAATGTGGCTGGCAGCAAGCACCCCGCCTACTGCAAGCAACATGCGGAGGATGACATGTTGTGGGTACGCCGCAGACATTTCTTACACGGCCTGTGCTAGAAATATCCATCATTTAAAGTATTTGGACGCAATACTGAGGCATACTGCAAGCACGATTCTTAGGACGGCATGATGGATGTCCGCAACAAGCCTTGTTTACACGAGTCTTGCGCGAAGTATACATCCTTTAACTTCGAGGGCAGCAAGACAAAGGTATACTGCAACCATCATGTTGCGGACGGCATGGTTGATCTACGTACGAAACGCTGCTCACATGGCTCATGCTCTAAGAGGCCGAGCTATAACGTCATACTCTGGTAGGCAGCAACACGTCGATTTACTGCAAGCAGCATGTTGCAGAAGGGATGTTGAACGTTTTCAACAAACGTTGCTCACATGGCTCCTGCACGAAGCTACCGTCCTTCTATTTAGACGGCATCAAGACACCAGCGTTCTGCAAGCAACATGCTGGGGAGTGCATGGTCAAAGTGCGCACATGGGAATTTTGCACTATTCCGACAAACCAGGGCCAACACGCTGTGTACGAGCCGGCACTGAGGCAACCGCTGTTCCCCGGCACAAGAGCGGTATATCGAAAGTCTCTGCAATAATCGCCGATTCATCCTGTCAAGTGGGCAACAGTCAGAAACGACCGAGGTTGGAACTGGACAAGAAGCGGCCTGCTTACCGCCTCGATGCCGGTCTGCTTAATGACGATGGTGCCGTGACCGTGGGGTTGGAATGCACCACAGAAGATAGTCGGAGATTTACCGCCGTTGTTGGTAGCAGGTTTATCAACGACAACGCCGTCGCAAGCCCCTGTAAGAAGACCGGTCGGGTTATACCCCGGACCGTGACGTCTTTTAGCACCAATCTGGGGAACCTATCAACCAAGAGATTCGCTGATGTCTTGCTTTAGCAAGCCTTGTCCGTACCACGCTAAGGCATTTTGTTTTGTGATATCTTGGTACGTTGTAAGCAGTTCGTTGTGTGTCAGTGGGAGACGGAGATGTTTAAACGTCGAGGTATGCTCTTGCTTCGAAATATGTGTTATTCCGTAGCGTGTCCTTGACCGGGTGCCGGAAGCCAGTGCATGTGCACCTGTTACGGGTGTTGATCTAAGGACTATATGAAGCCTTCATGTTGGTCGATTGGATAAGGGTCATTGATAGAGCATGGTCATGTTGGTGATTAGGTAGTCGGCCTCTGTTTTAGGGATTAAAACACAGTACCAGGCATATTCGCAAAATATGGCCTGATGAAATAGCATTGGTTTGGGAAAATGAGGCCAGGTCTAACGCTTATGCCACTGTGCATACACGTTCGCCTGCTATACAACGGTTTGGCCAAGCAGTAGCAGCACGCGATTTACCGCTGTTACAGAATTGTGAGCCCCAGTTCCCTATAGTGTCTAAACCGCTTTTTCTCGGAAATAAAAACACAATCGATCGGTAGGTATCATTGCATAGATCATCACGTCCTGCCGCCTCATTGGTAGAATGTGTGCTGTGCCTTCGGTTGAATTTCACCGACGTCGGCTTTTACTGATGCATGACCACTTCGTGGGGTATTGGTTTCGGCTTTGGCTCATTGCCGTCGATCCGTGATACTTGGTTCGAGTTCGGTACTTTTCGCGCAAGCACGGAGTACATCATGCAGTTACAGTGTAAACGGGGATCTCCAACTGTTAAACACAAGACAGAAATGAGTGATTTCGGCACGGCGTGCTGTGGTTTACTGATGTAGTCCCAAATGCTCGGATTGGCGACGTAATATTATTCTGGGTACGGGCAGTAGTCTATGACGGTCCTGCCGTTAAAACCTTCGCATGGGCGGCTTCAAATTATAAATGAGATCAACTATCGATGTCCCGGAAGATATGCCGCCGTTCCTAATCGAGATTATACGCATTAGCTCCATATTCTGTTCTATTGAAAGTAGGAGCACCATGGTATAGCTGTGGTAATGATTTGCCGATTGCACCTTGCGTACTTCCACGCTGTCTATATTGCCGCGAGCACTGTCGGTAGGATGGTACTCCGTTTCAAACCTCTACGACCGCGGTCGTCCACGGCCGAAGCTCTATAAATAGTTGCTAACCATTTTCAACGGTTCCCTTTCTGAAGTGTACCAGGTACCATTTTGTTGTCGCGGACGCGATTTCCGCCACGTTCAACTTCAATAAGCTCTTCTTCAAAAAGTGAAATTATGTAGGAAAGGAGAAAGTACGTTTACTGTTCTATTCTGTCTCACTACCGTGGATCATCTAAGTATTGCATTGGATGAAGACTCCTGCGCCCGCAGCACGTCGCGTTTGGTATACCCCCCCTCGCTCAATGGATTAGCGTATCACAAACTCTGTGCGGCGTTAGTGCCTGTAAATGACATGAATATTATACAAAAACGAGAATATACTAATACTATTGCCGGGTGGGTAGGATTGTGTCAAACATGTGTTGGCCAACTCTACTCATGAGGTTGCTTGAGCGAAAAAAGGTAGTTATCTCTCTACGGGACAAATTCTTGAACATTTCGATATATTCGACCGTTCCATTATTTATGCCAAAATGGATCCCATCGATGAGATCGCCATTTAAATTTTTACTGTTGAATTTCGTATCACCAGCGCGGATTATTCAATGTGAGCATTGCATTGGATGAGCCCCCCTGCGGCGGCCTGTGGTCCCACCCATACTTCACCGTGCCTCTTTGGATTATTTTCGTAGTTGATCACTGGTCAAGTGTAGAGTTATCTCACACAAACTTCCTTAGCATGGCCTCAATCCTTTAATCGCAAGCTGAGAAATGCTTGCAAACCTCTAGCGACGCTAGTAGCTCGCTACCTGATGCCGCGATCCCATCGCGAAGCTGTACACCTTCTTGAGGAAGACGCGCGTGAAGGCCAGCACCGCGCTGGCTCCCAAGGACCCTTACGTAATAAAGGGGATATACTCAAAAGGGGTGGTGGGATCGACGAACGTCGCCAACGCCCGATTGACATCGTTTCAGACTCGGAATACTCGCGGGCGACGCACGGACCGGTAATAAGAATACATATAGAAATACTTACTTTTGTCCTCCCTCGGTCGTTGTGTTCTCTCGGCATATACTCCCAACTCTCCGCGATCCTCAGCCCATAATTGCCGACGACGATATGTTCAGAAATAGGTGACATCAGTCTACTGTTATCATCAATGTCCAGTAGCGAGTGTACAGCTCCATGTAAGCACTTGCTGCAGCGACACCGCGGTAGCAGCTGGCCTAACGAGTTGCTCATTAGTATGACAATATCATTTTATACTCGTAGTTGGCACACTGCGGAGTCTACGTAGTCAATGCGTATCGTAGCCTGAGCAGTACCAGGTACAAGGTTATGCCGCACAAAAACAGCAGCGGTGAATTTTCTGCCTGTTCACTACAGGAAGTCTTGTACCTGCTCGTGGTTTTGGTTCTAGAATGCGGGTTCTACGTAGATCGTATTTTAGGTTTGTTCGCGAGAACTGACAAGGATAGTTTCTGACAGTCTCGACTCTGTATGTACCTGGTATACTATTAATACTTGACTACATCACTAATCTAGACGTCCCACTCGTAGGTTGCTAGAGCTTAGCAGCTCTGTAGACGTCGAGGAAACAAGGTGCTGCATCCTCTCCTGCTCACTCTTCACAGCTACACCTGAACGCCTTCCAGTTCACTTTTCCATAAGCTTTTTTGGGCCCATCGAGCACCCCTTTCAACCCTACATGAATCTTTGGTACCATCATTGATGCTCGTGTTCGTTTCAAAACGGCTCTGCGTTATCCACTGAAGACCGTTATAGGTCGGCCATCTGAGTTCGTACTCGTCATTTGTCAATAGGATATGAAAGCCTAGTGTCGTACTGTACTAGCGCACTGCCCTGGGGAAACTACGGGATTGCATCACGGGCGAGAGACTGCTTGAGCCACTTCTTCTACGGTGTCTGCTAGATGTTTCAGTGACTACAGTACATTTATGTCCAGCAACCACCGACCACCAGTTCTACTCGTCAACGCTTCGAGCGATAGATTCTTCTTCGCCGCCTTGACAGATTGAAGCTGGACCGATAATGATCAACCTTCGTGGATCCGGAGATGGAGCAGCAGCTGAGGAGTTTACCCATACCAGTCCAGCATGACTTTTAAGAGCCCGACACAGCTCGGTGCTTTGATCTCAGCTGCCCGACTCCGACTCGGGCGCGT
>JAYJMJ010288081.1:0-11016 GCA_036873875.1 Laminaria ephemera
ACCGTACACCCCTTGGCAGTACTCTGTCGCTTTTATGCTTTTACGGTCCGTCTCTGATTATTTTACCTACCTTACGGACATGCGCGGAGCCGCAGGCGGGCGTCAGCCCACCGCGGCGAAGCCCCTCTTGTATTTCGTATGTTTTGTTTTTAATCACATCAACTGTGAGATCGATTATTTTTTTTTACGGGTGAATCCTGCAATCCCGTGCCCATCACCTTTGAGTCCTGTCCGTTCAAACAAACCATGGGCCTTTCAATATTTGGTCGATCGTTCGAGCGCACATTCTCGATGTCCCCTGTTTTCCTTGCGTTCCAGATGCTTCGATTAGCGCAGAAAGAGGGCCATGCATTTTCATCATCGACACCGCCGTGGCCTCATCGTCCGAGCGAACATCCTCGATGTCCCCGGCTCATCCTTGCGTTCCAGGTGCTTCGATTAGCGCAGAAGAAGGGCCATACTTTTTCATCAACGACACCGCCGTAGCCACGATCATTCATTCTTAAAAGGAATACGGCACCTCGGTGGAGGTAGAAGACATACTGATGGTGTTTTAAGCTACTGCAAGCGCAAAACAGACGTCACGGCCAACAATGCAGCACACGATACATGTTCATTTTTCCCGCAACATCTACGGCCCCAGCAATATGGAGTTATCCCCATATTGCGGGGAGCAGTGTAACAGGACCGTCTATTGAGCGTTCGGCGTAAGGGTTACAGTCGTATCCAGTTAAGGTGGTGATGATGAGGTTAAACTGGTCATTGCGTGTATCCTGTAGGGGATTTGGCGATCAACCACCACCCCTATTTAGTGAATATATGCCGTCAAACGAGATATGGCGACGGCATATAGGAGGTTCTCACTTAAGGGTGCAGATATAAGCTACGCGAATGGAAGGGAGCCCGCGACCAGAATAGGGTTTCCGATAGGTTTAGTACCCTGGCTATATTTTACACACGGACAAATGATAGGCTGGACGCCTTAAACTGGATGACAACAGCTCGTCTGATTGTCTTGCTGCTTGCGTGTGTCCAATGTTTGACGGTTTCTCTCATCCGAAATGATTGCAAAATGACTGGAATTTGCGAGTTTAGTTGCATTACTACTCTATAGTGTCTAGGCGGAGTAAGAGAGATGCTTGATAACGGGACCCGACGAATGCTCTTAGTATAAAGGTTGCCGCGTGTGCGATGCCGGGTTCAATTCCTGAGGCACAGTATGTCTAATTCCTAGGGCACAGTGTGTTAAAGGGCGTTCCGTTCCTATCAACATTTAGTAGTAGTGGGGAAGGCTGATTTGGTGTGTTTAAGGTCCGTCAATCGTTGCGCTTTCAGCCCTGCTGGCGACAACAAATATCCCGGGCTAGTGCTGAGGGCTGTGATGCAGGCGGGGTGGGAGTGGCAAGTCGGAGTGCAAAGGCGCAAACGGGGTTAATTGGCGTCCGGGACCATCAGGGAAATTCCTGGCGTCATTTCACGCTGCGTACGCATGTGGGCATGCATGAATGCTTCTACTCTATGCGTGACATGTATACGACACAAAGTCCGAGAATGTCGCCGGCTATGGCACGGATGTACATTATCTGACGTTTTAACGGCATGCCGTGGATAGCCGTGGGCGTCGCCGCGGGTAGCCGTGGGATGCCGTGGCAACCTGCGGCAGTGCCGACGGCAAGACGTGGCTTGCCGCAAAAATCTCAAATAATATGCATCCCTCAGATAATTCGAGAACGTCCCTGCAGTACTCAGTCAATAACACAATGCTCTTCCGAGATGAATACTTGGTTAATTGAAACTACTGTGTAAACCAAGTCTCATCCAGACACTTGATTGTTGCATCGAAGTGAGGGGTTTCCTCGAGAGTAAAAAAATAATCCGTAGTGTGTGCCAATTAGATGAGAAGCAACGACTCACTTTCAATTATCGCGGGTTAGGTTACCGTACATCGCTAGTATGTCATGGACACGCCCTGTGCATAATGTAGTTTTAGAAAGAATTGCGGCTGTTGGGGCTATTTGTACCAAACTCCAGACTGAAACACGTTGAGTAGCTATTTTCAAAGGCATTACCCTGATCAGTAGCAAGGGTGGAAAAAGGTCCAAACACTGAGAAGAGGCGTTCGACGAACAGACAAGCAATTTTGCTGATCCATTGTGGTACATGGCGAATATCATGAGATCTAGTAAGAATAGCAATCAATGAAATAACCTAACGATTTCCGTTGGAGCGAGACCCGTATTTCACTATATCTACCGCGACGCATTCAAAAGTGCGAGTTACCAATCGATGTTCGACGCGAAGCTTAGGATGACCGTGAGGCGATGTTTAGTGTCGACATGGCCGACAAGCTTTAACACGTAGGCAGACATACTTCCTATGCGAGCATCGTGGACGGTCAGAAGCGATTCCGAATCTTACCAAATGCAGCTTTGAAAGCTGCATGACAACGGGACGCTGGCAGGCAGAGTACGCGGAAAACATCGGCGAGCGCGGAAAACACTGATATTACACGCAAGTGACCTGGAAGGGTACGGCTTGGAATATTTGCATCATACAGGAATAAATAGCGCATGGTGAACTTTGACTGACTAGACGGCAAAGGCAACGAATCACGGAAATAATCACAGCATTGACGGAAGTTGTTCGACAAGTTGTGGAGGGTCAGCAACAGCAAAGAGCGATACAGCGCGCGTAACCAAATCACGATCGCATTTAATAGGGGAAATCCGGTCTATATCGTGATGGAGAACATTGGCTTCAAGCGGGGCGTCCAGGTAGAACGGCAGATTTTCCGGCACATACGACGTATTGTGGCCAATCATGAATCTGTTCGGGCCGGTTTCCCGGTGATTTTACTGAACAAGAAATTCGAGACAGTAAATGGGGCACGATTATCTTTTGCTTGACAGTATGATCAATCGGTGGAAGGGCCATGTCCCACCTCGTTAGCACGTTTGACGTGTCATGTACATCTACCGATTCGTTACGGCGCTTGATCATCGGTGCAGCCCATCAAGTGCCGTCCGGGGACACAGATTTAGTATCCAGTAGACTAGAAACCAGACAACAACAGTCCTTCATATTTCACTGTGTTCGTAATGACTTTGGCTTTCTAAAAGCCGGAGACTATATTACGCAACGGTATCGAGATCATTCGAGGAGGGATCATCCAGAGAAGGCTTAGAACGGAGCGCGCCTGCTCCAACTTCAGGTGAATCGGTGTGAACTACGTACTGCATCGAAAATGCTAGGAATTTTGAGGCAACGGTAGAGGTCGACACATGTTTTACATGCAGAAATGCGGTGTCTTGCGCTAGACACACAGCCTTTTTGAGACGGATATCAGTGACAAGATAATTCCGAGGAAGTTCAGCTAGTGGAGCTGTGAGGTGACGCAAATCATTAACGAAACGATGGACAAACATTACCGTGCCTAAGACTAAACGATTGTAAATTGTTGGACTTGGTGTACACGTTAAAGAAATATATATGATATGGTCGGCACTAACAAGAGATAGCATCAACCCAAACTCCATGTCCCGTCGTATTCTATATAGTTTTTGCGGCGTTAGATTATCGACGGTGTGACAGTATAGCCTGCTGCTTGTTCGCCTGCAAATATCATCTCGAAGCATTTGAAGTTCGCTTCGAACGAGGGACTATGCTAAATATAAGAATCCATCAATCAAGGGACACCGGAGTCTAAGCCGAGGGTGCCCATTGACAGGGGCATTGCCATCAAGTGCTGAAATAACGGGGGGCGTTATACGAACGAAAAGACATTCCCGCAAACGGCATCTTCGGCAACAATGCTTGCCGGTACGAGTACCTAAGGCTTAGCTCTCGACGTTCTCGTCCGCCTAAAAAACAATTGCTGGAACGCGCTGAGGATGGCGACGGTGATGAACTTGGCACCACCGACAGCATGCGAACGGGACCCGAACATTAGTTGCGGTCAACTCTTTCCAAGCGTATGGAGGTTGAGGAGTTGGTGCAATTGACACAGAAACTGGGACGTCCGCTCATTTTTGTAACGACGGTGTGCAGGTCACCCACGACGGTGTGCAGGCCATCCACGACAGGGTGTAGGCCACCCAAGCCCAAGGACTACGACGCTTTATATGATGTCCCATGCCAGCATTTTAATAACACGCTCGTCTATGACAACGGCCATGCGCGGATGGATTTGGTGAGGATCACGACCGACCGGGCGGGTACCTGGGAGAATGGATAACCTAGCTTCCGGTGTGAACCAGGACACCCTAGATTTTTCATGAATGAAGGACAGACCGGGCAGTACTGTGAGCCCAGCTCCGTGTCAGCAGTTTAGTCACCTGGCAAGAGCGTGGTATCAGTGAACACAACAGGACAAACATATTTGAAGCTCTCTAATCTTGCTTGATACAGCCCATCTGGAGTGGCCGGAAGTCTCGCTGGAAGTCACGCTACAATGTAGCTTGTAGTTGGTCAGCGGTCACAACGGACATGGTGGACAAACTACAGGGGTCTTAATTTGAGGGTGTTATTTTGTTTTCCGGGAAACTGATTTACCTTCTTTTGTTTACGTGGCATCGAAAAAAGTACGAAGAGATCAAACTGAAGGTCCAAATGTCCCTCTGATTTACGATTGCAATGGTCGACGAATACATATACAAGAAGCCAAGCCCAACACGAGGACACTGAAGGGGTGCTGTGTCAGCAACGGCGGGCCCAATTGAACATGTATGGTCGCCGCACTGGGCTTGGATCTGTCGACGAATCTTGTTTCTCCAATGTGCAAAAAATGAAATTCGCTGCTCCAACTGCGTTTGACAGGAAAACGTTTGGCGGCTCCTTCCGTGTCTCCCAGCTCGTAAAATACGGGCCTGGACACACTGCAAGACCCAGAGCAAGGATTCCCCGGGAACATAATTTATTTTTTAAGTATCGAAGCGTCGGGGGTTTCTGGTCTTCTTTGCTTGGTCTTGTCAGAAATGCCGTTATTTTTAGGGTACTCTGCGGTGGTATCGTTTCTACAGGCGGTAGCAAGGCGGTAAGGGAGTGCGTTTCGACTCGTTCCTGGCAGGACCGAGCGCTTGACACCAAACACTCCCTAAGTTGGGATACTTCAAAACCAAATTATGCTCCCGCTGAATCCTTGCTCTGGGGCTTGGATGGTGCCCGAACCAGGATTTAACGCGACAGAAGACGCGTGCTGCGATAGAGATGCACCACTTCTTTTATGAGGCTCCTTACCTGAGGTGCTCTGTACCTCTCCCAAAAACTCATTCGGGGGGAAATAAAAGTGCTACCCGACGAAAAATCCCATGGTCTAGGTATACCAGGAAAAGTGTTGTAAAAACACTACCGAAATTGCGACGGTTTTGGGCTAAGGAGCCCTGTCATTCAGAAACTGTTTCAGCTAAAACGTGCTACCTCTGTCGTAGTACGCATCAGGAGCCGATGGTTTTTTTCCTGTTGAACGCACCTGGAGCAGCGAATTTCATTTTCGTGACCTGGATAACCACTGAACATCTTGTGGTGTGCCAACTGGACAGCATATCATGTTAGCGACAACACTCCTCTACGCCTAATGTACAATTACAGAGGTGAAACCAACAAATGCACATTGTTTGATTTTTCCATGGCATTGCCATGGCAACGCCATGGACCCTAATTGCAGGGTCCTGAGTCTCCATGGCAGTGACTTGGACTTTTACGGCACTGTCATGGACCGCTACATACCATTGCAACTAAAGACCCATGCCAGTGCCATGGGATTGATATGGCAGCTTCCATGGTGCGCCTCAAATATGCACTACCATGGGTTTGGGGTTCTGGGTTTGGTAACGTTTCCATAGCGAAGCATTGGCAAAGCATAGTGCGGCCACGTTATGATTGTGCCATAGGACCTCCCACGTCAGCCCTGTGGGGCATTTCATGACAATCCCATGAAACAATTCACGGCATACAATCACGGTCGGTGCCATGGAAATCCAGGGCATGGCCATGAAAGCCCATGACACTGCTACGGCATCGCCGCGAAATTCCATGGCATTTCGTGAAAGTCATCGAACGCCCTCGAAATGCCGTGACTCCCATGGCATCGCCATCACCGGAGACAGTAGCAGCGCTACGACAGTGCCATGGCATGCCATGGCGCGCCATGGGGCGCCATCAGGACTGGCATGACGCGCCATGCACAGGCCGAAAAGTGTAACTTGCAGTAGGCCTTGTCCATAGACGCATCGCTTCGGTCGTTTTCGTTGTCTCCTCGTTGCCGAACCTAACTGCTTCCAAATTCGTACGAGATCGTGTTTAATATTGCGTGTCATACGGTGGTGAACACAGCTGTCGGCGTGGGGTTCATGACACGCACAACACGGTGTACGGCTCCGTCAGCATCCATGAATTGGTTTGCGTAGGAAAAACACCTGCTTATCCTTAGATACTGTTGTAGCATTCGACACGTAGCACTGCTGGAATATCGTACAGCTGCCACGTGCTACAGCAAGCACAGTTAGTAACATGTGTTGTGGTACACGACACGCAACACACGAACATTAATACAATATTATCTATGGAGAGAGCTGAGAAGAGGACAGGCAACGCATGAAGGTACCAATAGGCAACCGTTGTTACGAGTGAATGCGAGATTCCAATCGTGACGGCAAATACAGGGTGCTATCCAAAAGTGGTTGAAACCCAAATGATTTGATTATAAAGGCATTTTCGACCGGAATAACACCTTGGTTTTTCGGCCAGAATTTGACTGAGAATTTGACTGGAAGATGATTTCTAACTTGATTTTAGAGCTACGACGCGTCCAACTTGGTTTTAGAGTATGAGGATACCTTGCAGAAAAAACAGCTGGCAGACAGCTGAGCGGCCACACCATCATAACAGGATTAGAACCAAGGCAGCCAGCAGCACAGCCTGCGATGCGCTGCACTCGGCTGGCATGCCGTGTATACCCAGAGCCGCAAATTGGAACCGCTCGCTGGGTTGCCTGCTGTGTTATACTGCTCTCGTGTGCAAGCTGTTGTCCGATGAAATCAGGATGTCAACGCAGCAACCACTTCGCGATCTATCTAGAGGTAAACCCTGCAGCTGGTTCGTTCCACCATATTTACACCACGCCTAAAAATAGCCGCCTCCTTCGAGATGGCTGAAGCCTGCCTTTTACCTGGTATATTGTTTATCTGTGCGCCGCCGGTCACCCAATCAGGACCGAATGCATTTTTTCAAACCACTGTTGTGTTGGGTTGGGTTGTGCCAGATGTTGCGCTGTACCCAAGGATGTACATTATCTTATTTTTTTTCGGCTGTTTCCACGGAATTCCGAGCCTTCTTCCGCGGAATTCCATGGCAACCCGCAGCTTGCTACGGCAACACCCACGGTAAATTCCACGGCAACATCCGCGGAGACGCGCACGGCTGTCCACGGCTATCCACGACATACCGCGGAATTCCGTTGCAACCCGCGGCAGTGCCCGTGGCAACCCACGGAAACGCCCACGGACGCCCAAGGAAGTGCCCGCGGGAACGCCCACGGCTATCCACGGCTATCCGCGGAGACGCCCACGGCTGGCCACGGCTATCCACGGCATGCCGCGGAATTCCGTGGCAACCCGCGGCAGTGCCCGTGGCAACCCACGGAAACGCCCACGGGCGCCCACGGAAACGCTCACCGCTATCCACGGCTGTACGCAGAGACACCCACGGCTATCCACGGCTATCCACGGCATGCCGCGGAATTCCGTGGCAACCCGCGGCAGTGCTCGTGGCAACCCACGGAAACGCCCACGAACGCCCATGGAAGCGCTCACGGGAACGCCCACGGCTATCCACAGCTATCCGCGGAGACACCCACGGCTGGCCACGGCTATCAACGGCATGCCGCGGAATTCCGTGGCAACCCGCAGCAGTGCCCGTGGCAACCCATGGAAACGCCCACGGACGCCCATGGAAGCGCCTACGGAAAAGCTCACGGCTTTCCACGGCTATCCCGTGGATAGCCGTGGATAGCCGTGGCCGTTTGTTTCCGTGGGCGTCCGTGGGCGTTTCTGCAGGTTACCGCGGGCACTGCCGCGGGTTGCAACGGAATCCTGCGGAATGCCGTGGATAGCCGTGGACAGCCGTGGGCGTCTCCACGGATAGCCGTGGTTAGCCGTGGCCGTTTCCGTGGGCGTCCGTGAGCGTTTCCGTGGGTTGCCACAGGCACTGCCGCGGGTTGCCACGGAATTCCGCGGCATGCCATGGATAGCCGTGGACAGCTGTGGGTGTCTCCGCAGATAACCGTGAATAGCCTTGGACACCCGCGGCATCTTCCGTGGAGTTCCATGGCAACCCGCGGGTACTGCCGCGGAATTCCGTAAAAAGTCAAATAATGTACATCCCCCGTCCTTGAAGAATCTATCAGCTAGTCTGGCGGGTTAGATCACGAAACACGCCTTAAAATCCAGTGGCTGTTCAGGAATATGGAAGCATTGTCCGCGTAATCAGTGAAAGTTTTTGAGGTGAGTGGATAACGGCGCCTCAAACGATGGTCGAACTGCTGTAAGTGTGGATTTTGTATACAGCAGTAAGATCTACAAATACCAGTATTGAAGAACAGCTGTGCCCTGCAGTAGACTGGACTACGTGTTGTACATATGATGTACCGATATATGCTATTCGATTGTTGGTGTCTGCGATTGACTCGGTGGACTAGCAGTAGACTCTCACCCGTCCTGGTAACAATGTCAGAAGCGCGGGGTTGTCGATGCACGGCTCATGTACTCCTGTTTCACACAAACAGTGCATCATTTCTGGGTCTTCTTACGGCACCGTAAGCGCAAATTTGCAAAATTCGTGGAGATTCAACGAGCAATAAAATTGAAGGTACACAGGGGGGGAGATGCTTCTGTGATCACAGGGTTGTCCACAACAAGGCGGTTGGGGGTAAATATCAAAACCCTTAGCGAGTGGAACTGAGTGAAAGTGTCGAGTAAATACTGCAAAAACTGAGGTTCGCCATCCAGTCAGTGTGGCTGTGACTGTCTTGTTTATCTTTTGACCAGAACTTCAGCCTCTGGTCCTCAGTTTGTAGCTATTTTCTGCCGTCACGCATTTCATTTGGTACAGCATCAGAAAGAGGCCTCACCTGCCACTGCGCGCTACGGTAGGGTTAAGCGTGTAGCAAACGACGTACAGCAGCAAAATATTTCAACAGGTTTGGAGCATATTCCCTGATTGAGACATAATCGGCGCATTGGTTTGATTCATCCAGCGGTGGGGTCCTAACCCCCCCCATCGCTCGTCTACGCACCATTTCGCAGAGTGATTCTAATAAGTTGGGCATTCACTCATAAATCTATGTTGTAACGTTCTGCTACCTTTTGGGCGGACGCGAAGAGGATGTATTAGCATCGCGCTCATAAGCGAGCGCTCCTCTAGATGCTACCTGGTATGTATACATGTACGTATGCGATACCCTATGCTTCAGGGTGCTCTGGGTTGGCGTCACGGTCTGTATGCGTAACCGACGTTGAAGCTCGTGCTGTACGGTGTCGGAGTGCACGGATTGCAAAATGGAATGATAGGAACCTTAGGGTTTCAAGCCTTGCTCCGAGTAGCTAGGTGTTTCTTGTTGGTGCACTCATCCGTGCTCTATACAGTTGTCCAAGGACGAATGGTGTTACTGTGGGTTGTGCCGGCCTGTGCATCCCTTCTCAGTGCACGGTAAGGGGTATCACATCGTGTATGTAAGGGTGTGTCAATCCCAGACACCTGAACGACCTCAAGCTCCTGTATATCAACGATGGAGCACTGGTGACATTGAATCGTCTGCAAGCATCCCATATCGGGATGGTCCTGGCACAGCACTACGGCAAAGGGTAAAGCAACATATTGTTCTATTGCTGTTTGATGGCCTTTGGCGAAGATCATACACGTCAATCCTCACCACGGTATTAAACATCCGGGTATTTACCTATCGTAGGCACGTAAACAGGTAAGTACTCTGAATATATTAGCATGTTCGTTCCTGGAAATAATGCGGAGCGAAATTCGAGGGAGCGAAGCGACTGAGGATTACACAATCTTCTTCTTCAATCTCCTAGAGCGTTCCTGCGTGTGTGAGCAAAAGCCTTGCAAACTATCTATAGCGTGGGTGTCTTTACTTCTGATCTGGTGTGTGTGCGGGAAGGTGCGGTCTGAAGTAAATACAGCTCTTTATTGATCGACATACGCACAAAGCAGCGATTGAGACATAAAGTAACATCTGCCAAATACCTTGAACGTTTCATAAACAAGCATTGCAACACTAACGACCTCGAAACCGTTCCGTCACCCCACGATCAGCAAAAATGGGGACATTAAGTGTTGCGCAAGCAGCGTTTCTGCTCGCCTAAAGGCTGGAACTGGAAACGCTGCCAGACACAGGGTACCCATCAAGCATTTCGGCGTGAAGTTCAGGATCGACTGGTGTGACGACAATCGTGACCAGCCTTGCCGGATCTCCTTCACGAAGAGGGGCACTTACTCCAGCTACACATTCGACACCACTAGGAGCGTTGAACATCATCACTGTCGATGGTGAAAAATTCGACTTTCGATCATCGAACCTCGAGGCTTCTGACGAAATTTACGACGGCACCATTGACGACGGATCCAGGAAGCTGCCCGTCGTGCCAGAGGACCTGGAAGCCGACAAAATGGAGCACGACCTCCACAGCCGCCGCCGGTACGACTGTTCCGACTGAGAGGCCGTGTGCGCCGTGGTAAACGAACTGAGCGGGACCGCCTATACAGCAGTCTCCCCGATGTGCATCAAGTTTGCAGGCGTGCTACGATAGAGGTAGCGCTTTTTGCCATTTTTGGTTCTGAATGGCGGGGCTCCTTACCCCAAAATCGTCGGGATGTCATTCTCGTTTTGCAAAATCGTCGTGTCGGGTCATGTCGGATCGGGGCTGGTCGGATCGGCTTGGGTAGGGTCGAGTCGGGTCGGGTCGGGTCGGGTCGGGTCTTTTCGGGTCTTTTCGGGTCTTTTCGGGT
>JAYJMJ010288118.1:0-11013 GCA_036873875.1 Laminaria ephemera
GGCGGGGGCGTTATACCCGGTATACTGTATAATACAAGGGGGGGGGGGAGGGGAGAGGGAACTTTACAGCAATATGTATTATGTACTGGTAATAATATATACCTCGTAAATGTTAAATGTCGTATAAATATTTGTTGAGTGTATAAAATACGTACCTGGTATATAATACGTAGATTTTTTATGAACCAACCTAAACGGTACCAGGCATGATACGTAGTTTTTAGGTGAACCAACATCTAAACTTCAAATTTCAAAATTTCGTACTCACTGTATTAGACCTAAAGAACAAACGAATAAATAGTTAAAGAACAAATGAATGTGATAGGGAACGTTTCACTCTTTCCTCATTAAGACCACAAGGCTGAAACCAAGACACTAAGGGGGTAAAGTGATCCGAAATAAATTTTTGACTATGAGCTGAGAGCGCAGGATTCAGGAATGGAGCGCTACCAGGTTCATATATACGCATTTCGACTGCCCCGAGGGTTCTGCACGGCCAATTCTGCAATTTCACAAAATCGCAACACCGTGGTATTTAGGCCATTTTTAAGAAACGTTATGGACAAAAAAAAATTGCGTTCTATCGACGTTCGTGATCCCTTCAGCCTTTCACTACTGAAAAACAAACCCCACACAAATTCCAAGTAGTGTGTCCCCAAAAACGTGGGTGCAGTTCTGAAGGGTTCAAAATCAAAACAACAAAATACACAAACACAAAAGCTGCTCACCCCTTCTAAGGTCTTGACTTCCCACAGTGGATGCCCCGGGACCGTGATAAAGTTTCCGCCACGAGGAGCCTCTGCCCTGTCCCCTCCAGGTTGTCCCCACGGTAGAATCCCGATCCGTATAGCGCGCTTGCCGTCGGTGAACTTGGACAAGATGGCGTAGGCCTTGTCGCACCTGGCCCGCTCTTCGTCGTTGTTATATCCAAGGCGGAAGCTGCAACCATGGCGATGGCACCAGTGCAAAAGGAGGCCCGACATAGAGTCGGTGGTAGATGCAAGTAGGAGTGGGGGTGGTTGGGTGGTCGGTCATACGCCCCCCTCCCCCTTGCCCGATCCGCCTAAACAGTACAATAAAGCGATGCGCCCCCCCCCACCTCCCCGAACCCCATCCCCATAAAAAAATACGATAAACCGGAGTTTTACGAACTCCGGCAGGTTTGATAGAGTACGCTCATGTAATCTCTTGTGCACCGACCGTAGATCGTTGTTTTGAGGCACTTCAGTATCACACAGCAGCGCTGCGTACGGTGCCGATCGCGAGGGGCAAACGCGAACGTGCGGCGCGTGGGACTGACCTCGGGGGCATGGAGAGTACCTTGTACCGCAGACCGGAGCTTCCGGAGGGTTGCTGGCACACGGCGAGGAAGACAACCAGCGGCACGTATCATAGGCACCGGGGGGCATGGCAGGCAAAGCGCGCAAAGGGGTGTCAACGTCCGAATCGGCGAGAAAAACAACCGTTCCCCGCGAGCCACACCGACTGCCGTTTCATCACACGCTGATCTATCGACGCCAGAAACGATATTTCGCTCGACTATACCGATCTCGACGGTTTCATCGCCATCGCGACTGCGACAACAGTAACACGATTTAGTACTTGTGCGGACCTCATTCCGTTTGTGTTTGTAGCGTGCGGGGTGGGGGGGGGGGTCAAATTTCACTTTTGCAGGTTCCGGGGCGTGGGGATGCGTGGCATGGGGACAGGCGCGCAGCGCAACGCCCCACGAACGTAAGCTACTACAAGCATCATGCGGCCGCTAACATCATATTCGCTTATCGTGGCCGTCCCGTGCTTCGCAGAATGATCGCAGACGCCGGCAAAATGTGTACCGAAAGCGCTTGGACCCTCGAGGCCTACCTTCCGCATGTCGAACCGCCCTTGCCCTTTGCTGCCGCTCGCACCCTCGCCGGTGCTCGCCCCGGTCGCCTCCCCATCCCATGAACGCAGTCGCTGTCTCACCTTGGAAACGCGAGAGCCAGTAGCGAGGGAATGCGGTGCAGGGGGGTGGGGGGTCGAGCACACATCGACAAAAAAGGGGAGGAGGGTGTAAAAGCGCAACAAGGGTGCACTCGTTGGAGCCGCAGCAGGTGCTGGAGGGCACTCCGAGGCGAGGCATCAAATTACACGGCCAGCTCGTTGTGGGGAAAAAAAACACATTTGAGCCGCCATACAGCAGTCATGGGATATGTACGTACTGCCGTAGACGACGAACGTCGCACACCCCATGACAAAGAGCGGACCATCCTCGCAACAACTGCTACCAACCGCCCTGCTGCAGGTAGAGTGCCACCGGTGCGGGAAGACTCAAACACAAACACCGCGAACTCCTCCGTGTCTTTACATCCCATGAAAACCATGACGGCTGATTGCACGCAGGAAACGCCTTCCACATACACAAAATCCCCATCCGAGTAAAGCCTTCCTGTCAGAAATACCTTGTCACTTACTTAAATTTACAGCACGTGTATGTGTACCGGTGTCGAATCCACTCACCATCGACTTCAGCCCATCAGCTCCCACCAGAAGCCGGGGGCGAAACACTTTCTCCCCGGTCCCCTTGCCGTGCAGGCTCGCTCTGACCTCGATTCCGAACCCCCCCTGCACCCGCTCGATACTATCGCACGTAGCGGAGTAGAACACCTTGACCTGTGAAAGGTACTTGGCCTCCACCTAACCGTGGAAATTGCGAGCGTGAAAAGTGTAGACCCCTGTGGGCCGCGATCGTTATCCAGTTACCGATTTATCGAAACATGAAAGAACCGCGCGTGGAAAATTGGAGCTGGCATAAACATGCCCGTTGAATTGGAAACCTCGACCTCTCGCTCAACCTCCTTGCGTTGAAGGGTACCAAACCGATCGCTCTACCGCAAAAATGACTATACCGCACGGACAAGAGGAAGCAGGAGCTAGCGCGCCCAGATATGATTTTGTGAGGTGCCACCGCGCAAGTAGTCCCGCTCCCAGCGGCGAAAACGAGCCAGGTGGTATGGAACAAGACCCCCTCCGCCGAAGTTGTCACCTCCCACGGGCGGTGGCGGTTGGGGCTCTACTAGCGCACCATCTAAGCGCGTTTGTGCCCCTCAAGATAGCGAGGAAAACGCGTCATTACATAAAAGGTAGCCGGCGCTCCCGAATGTACTAGATACCATATTGCGGCAACAATGTCACGTCACGCCACGTCACGTCCAGTTGTACGCACTCGTGCTTGGCCCTGCATGTCTGGGATGAACACCGTATTTCTCCCCTGGCAGGCGGCATGCAGACCAACTATTAATAGTTGGTACATGCGCCTTTTTTCTGGAACCACTACGTCACAAACAAAAATGCAACAGAGTAACCGCGGAATCCTCTTCACACAAGCAATCGCGCCGCGCCGGCCCGCAACAGCGACCGCTCCCACATGACCAGACCCACTCAGTAGGCGCTCTACCCAGTACAAAAAAACAAACCGAGCGTACCTCGCTGTACAGCAGCTGCTGGAAGACGCTCCTCGGCAGCCAGTAGGCGGTGGGACGCGTGTTGTCGATGACGGGGAGGGACATCTCCGTGCGCTCTCCTTCCGCAGGCATCCTCGTGACGGTGAACTTTCGATTGTCCACTGACACGGCCGCGAGCTGCAGCAGCATGAACACATCACACGTTCGCGCAGGTTTTAGTTTGCTTTGTCAAAAGCACAGATACCCTTCCCGCGGCCAGAGACGGCGGGGGCGATCGCAAGGGGGGGGTGGGGATAAAATGGGCAGCAAGAAAAATCGGGCAACGCAGTCAAGCGACACGGATTGGACAATGGCAGTGGACAACGCGAAGCCTGCGCACGGCCGGGGATACAGCATCAACCGAACGACAACGTAGCATACAAGTATCGAGCGATGACGGGTGAGGCCAGCTTCTACCACACAGGGGGCATGCGTCCATACGTAGTTCCATCATTTCACTGCAGACCATGCAACATACCGGCGGCAAGGCATGAACGCGCCAGCGTCTACATGGGGGGGTTACATCGCGCTCCACCTACGCGATCTACAAATGCTATACTATGGCCATCAGGCCCACGTGACCTACAAAGGGTATATTATGGGCGACTCCTAGATGGGCTCCACGAATAGGCCCAAATTGCCTCAGAAACAAATGTCGCGCTTGTTTGCAGTGGGGGGATACAAATTTGCTAAAGTTGAGTAAGGGCGGCGGCAGTTGTACAAGGACCTGACGAACTAGAACTGGCGCACCGACAGGAGCTCACGTATCGCTGAAGCAACAAACAAACACGAAGCATTGAAAAAAAAAAAACGCTTAGAGTTATCTCAACAAAGCAAGGCATACATAACATAGAGAGAGAGACAGACATTGGCGGCAACGGGCACCGCTAAGCTACATTAGCCTCGCCTTTTCCGTGAGTCCGTGGGCGTCCAAGAAGGTCTGCCCCCTGCGGTCGATATTGTACCTATGGGGCCGACATGGTTTGTCAAGAGAATGCGAGCGAGTGGGTTGGTTAAAACACCCGAGCGAGTCGCGGCAAGCTGTCAGACAAGAGAACCAGCGAAAAAAACTGACGGCCTTATCTTCTGGTCACGGCATATAAACGCCCCGGTGAAGAAATCCAACACGCACTAGGTGCTTCGCTACTTTTAATTTTCGCCTTGGTTCGCTGCTTTCGAATTCGCCGTGCCCTTGTCACTGCCAAATTGATGTTTTAATATTTTCTGAAAAGTGACGTCACGCCCTAGGATGACGACACCGGTCGACCAGGGGTTGCCACCAATCAGAAACTTTCCTTTAAAAAAAATGGACCAATAGGAACCTGACATCGGAATTGTCTTTCTCTCTACTACTGTACTGTACAATCTCAATACGGTACAGCAGCAAGTGGTTCAGGACCGGGACCGCTCTTGCGCGCCTGTCGACAGCCGCCAGTGCTTACCTCGGGGAGGCCTGTCTGGCTCATCAAGAAACAACCGAGCTGAGGCAGCGCAGCATGCGACTGACTACCTTTGCTAGAACTCCGTCAAAAACAAGAAAGGCTAACTGTTGGGTTGGTATTAATAGCACGGCACAAACCCCGGCCGTCGAAACGTGCACGAAATACCCCCCCACGCTGGTCGTCGATAGGCGGATACGAAATGATCTGTGACATGTAAGATACCGTGGTTCCGATCAACGTGGAGAATAACCTATTATCTCCTTCGGGACTTTCAAGGGAAAAAGGGTCGAAAAAAAAGGTGACGATGACAGCATCGGTTACACGAACAGCGAACAGCGCGGGCTGCTGGGGTACTGTACGAGATGTGCCCCAAGTGCCACGCAAGGAGATGTACGACATGCGCGCAGCATGTTGATACCTGTAATGTTGCATGTTCTTCCTAGAAGGTTGATAAGACCGCACTTGTCGCGTTTTAGGGAGCTACACCTGGGTCCCAAAAGGGTTCATAAAGACGTGTGCTCGACGCTCAGCATCCGCTGCGCAACCAGAAACAGCATATTCGGGGCAGAGCGCCGTGCATCCGCACGGACTACGAGCTTGTACCAGTCGTGACAATGCGAAGCGTGACGGCCGGAATCACACAAGGAACGTCGCTCGGGTCTGGTGAGTCTGTGCCCTCTGTCCACGGACCGGTAACGCAACTCGAATAGCAACTTGTCGACCCCTCCAAACAATGTCGATCTACAGCAGTATAAATAGCAGCACCTTGGTGCCTCTCGCATACAGAAACTGCTGCTACAACAACAGTGTCATGAGTGGTACTTCTAAAATGTATCATATGTATGGATATCGCCGGCACTATAGCGGCAACCGGCACCACTCCGCATACTGCGACTACTGGTTGTTCCCACCTGTGACAAGCAATTATACATCAGGCTCTATTATAGCGGGCAACCGGCACTACTCAACCGGTATTATAGAGGTACCCCTACACTGCATGATTGATATTTTTGCCATCCGACATCCGACATAGTACAGCAATTCTTACTGAATTTGGCAAACCTCGATTCAAATCGATGAGCAGTGGAAATGCTCATTACTTTATATATAAAGCAAAGGGAGGTACCGGGGGGGGGGGGAAGGAAGAGGTCTACGACCAGGTACCTGTGAACTGTGCCCACGGCTTGTCCAGAAGGTCAATGAGGGTAAAACCTCCTACGAGCTGAGCTGGAAAGTAAGAGTGGTGATGATCATATTACGTAAGCTACGGTCACCGGTGATGGTCTATTATGTACGTACATTAACACCCCAATACCTCGTACCCTGTGCATATTACTGCTGTACCTGGAGGCATAGAACTACGCATTTTTGAACAGTTCGGAAAGTACGGCCTACGTGTGGTGCGTAGCTCTTAATAGTCCTCGTTCTAACTTTCCGAGGTACCCATTGTCCAGCGGTTTTTCTAGTGGTACAGCTGTACTGTAGAGCATTATCTATACGAAACTAGCGTCATTATTAGAGCATACCTGGTACGCGAGCAAAACGAGTACGCGCACGTACATTGGCTGGCGCGGTACAACTCACGGGCTCACGAGCGTCCTGGGAATGTTCTGAGGTTAATGACCACGGAACGATGTGAAGCTATTCGGGACGGGACTGTCGTCAAACGTATGGAAACCTACGAATACATGTATAATCGATACAAAATATTGTCACCAGACGGCAAGAGGCGATTGGTAACTGAGCGTAGAGAAGTCGGCTGTATGATCGCTGTGCGACAGGTGGCAGGTGGACCCATCGAAACGGCGGCTGTGTGAAAGGTGAACCCATTATAAACGTATCGGAATTTAGCCGCGTATGGTTCCGCTTGCAGAAACAAAGCATAAAAGAGGTAATACAGAAAACACGTCTAGGAGGCAATGTAACGGCCACCTGGCCTCTATATTTAAACCCGAACAATCCCTGTATTTCCGATCAGAGTGATTTGCCCCTACTATCTGCTGGACAAAACATGTCATGGTCTCGCGACTCAGAGCGTTTCAGCCCCGCCTTGCCGCATGGATAGAGAGGGTGGGGGACACAACCTCTGCAAATTTATCTCACGTCGCGCCGAGTTGTGGCCGTCGCGTGCTGACCATTGCCGACAATCCCGAGCCGGTGCTGCCAAGGCGCTGCCGCCCCATGAAGTATGCTGAAACCAGCATTGGGACTGACTTTACGTCTCAAATTTAAGAAATAATGAGCCAGCATTGGAACTGACTTTAAGAAACAGTCATTCTATTGGCCCAACCCTACCAATTGGCCAATCGCACGCCTGAGGTTGCTGGCTCTTTCTAGAAGGAAGGTACGCCTCTACTTTACATTGAACACCCATTTCGGCTTCCAGACCGAGACAGCAGACAGCAGAGGGGGAATTGTCCACGGCGGTTCAGAGTGCAGCAGCACCGCAGAAACGCAGCCACGTACATGCCACATAGTCAAGGTAGGAGCAAGGTGATGACCGAGTATTAGCTTTTAGTTGATCAGTTGTGATTTCTGTTGTTGGTGCCACTAGGCGGTGCCAAGGCGCTGCCGTCCCATGAAGTATAATGAAGCCAGCATTGGGAGTGACATTACTTTTCAAATTTAAGAAACGGTCATTCCATTGGTCCAATCCTACCAATTGGCCAATCGCACGCCTGAGGTTGCTGGCTCTTTCTAGAAGGAAAATGCGCCTCTACTTTACATGGCACACCCATTTCGGCCTGCAGACAGCAGGGGGGAAAACTGCCCACAGTGGTTTGTGCTGCTGGACTCTGAACAGATTGTGCTGCTGGTCTCTGCTGTCTGCTATCTGCTCTCTCCTGTCTGTTGTCTGCTGAGAGTTGAAATGGGACTTATACCCCAATGGTTCTTACATTTTCCTTCAGACTGGTGCATCACAGTACACTATGAGTACTGCTATACCCTACCCTAGCACTGTGGCCAACGCAGATCTAGCGCCACGGGCGGAGCCGTGGCCGCACCGCTAGTGATTATTATTTTTGTTAAAAAATAAAAATACACCCTAGCTGTGGGATCGAGGATTTCGTCGAAACTCATCTTTGCAAGCTGTGTGTGATACTCCGATCGCGCGTGGTACGGGGTGTGTATGTCCTCATGAAGGATTACAGGTCGGTGGCTCCCCTTAGTACTACAGTAGTTAGCACCAGGGTCAACAGGGTGATACGAAAACGTCGGTCTTTAATCAAGGTGTGCACGGAAACTATAACCCTCTTTGAGGGGGACAAAATCTGACGGCTGTGGAACGCACCAACTCTTTTATATATACAAGATTTCCCTTCGGAGGCGTGTTATAATGATGACGAGGAGGGCGACGCAAGAAATAAGGCCCAAATCAGAAGGATTGAATCCTCGTGTATCTATGATATATCTTTTGTATTTTTGGATTCGTGTAAGACACAGCGTTCATTGTAGCGCTGAGGACCTGCTGCGTTAAAAATGGGGAGGTTACATAAAAAGCAAAAACTGTGAGTAGAAGAGCCGGCGGAAGCAATATAAAGCACCAAGATAGCACAGCACACTTAGTTCCTGTTATAGGTAGACCGCACAGCAGCAGCAGCGAAGCAGCAGTCCCGAAAATAATGTAAAAAGCTACGAATAAAACACGGTAGTCGCAACGGAAAACTGGACAACCCGTTTTAAGCTTTGTGGAATCGCGGCACCTGAAGAGGAGGACCCAGATCCGCTTGAGGCGGACGATATTGAACTATCTATCATTGAGAAAGCCAGTTTCCATTTGGCGACTGGCAAGATCTATGGGATCGACGATTACGATCGTTTTGCAAGATGGAGTTCTGAAGGAAGCTTTGAACGGTTTCTCTTGGAGGATTCGGAATTTGATTTCTGGAGATCAGAAACCTGTGTGCACATTTTCTGTGTTGCGAGTATCGCCAATGGAGAAATGTTGGCCGCGGTTCAGGATGCAGATAAGATCAAGATCGTTCAACTTGAGGCTGGCAACATCCTTCAGAGTATTTCCTGTGACACCAAGCTCTATTCGATCGGTGTTTCTCAAGGCTCAAACGTAATGGCGATTGGTTTAGAGGATGGAACCATTGTCGTTTTGAATTTAAAAACGGGCGATCTGGAAATGATAAAAGGAGAGTCGAGAGCCACCTCCATCGCTTTTTCGCCAACCGCAAGCAGGCTCGCGGTTGGTAGGTTGAACGGAATGATTTCTGTTTTCGAGATCGCATAGGCATGTGGCAGGTTGATGCTTGCGAAGCCAGGCAGATGAGCAAAAAAAGGCGTCAGGAATATTCCTGACGCCGTATGTATTCTTGAGTGTGTCGCGAATCGATTTTAGCGGCGAAAATTAAATGGTTTGTTCGATTTCGGCTGGCTGTAAATCGGATCGAGTTTTCGGTTGGGAACGTAAACTGGTTCAAGATGGCTGGCACGTTGAACGGGAGCCGATTGAAGTTGCGCCATGCGACGATTCACTGATGCAAGTTCCGTACGTAACCTCGCCAGCTCTGCGGCTTGATTATCAGTTCTTGGGATGTAGCGAGAATGCGTGATGGCGTCTGGGGCCATCGGAGCGGTCGAAGGCCCAAACGTTGAAAAGCTCATCGGTGTCGATTCGCTACTTTGACGCTGCATAATTGTGCGATTCAAAGCAAACTGAGCCGCGTTCATCAGTTTCATTTGTTCGTAGTTGCGATTCTGATTCTCGTAAATGGGACCCAAGTATGACTTGATTTGCTCGATGGACTTCGATTGATTTTTCGCTTGAGTGAGCTGGTGTTTCAGGGTGGCGATTTCTAGTTCGTGCTGAACCGTCGTCGTTGAAGTTTGTGAGTCTGAAACGGCACTTGCGTTATCGGCGACCATTTTCATGGCGGATTCGATTGCTCTCAATCTGGACTCTGGTGTTACTTCACTGCTGTTTAACGTCGTGGCCAGGAGCTTGGCAACTTGTTTGCAAAACGCTTCGTTCTCGGTAGCCGTCGGATTGGTGACTAGATCGGCTGGGCAACTAGAATCGGAGCAGCCCGAGCAACTTGATCCGCAGCCCGGTTTGTCTGTGATTGCCAAGCTTGATGAACCACATTGGTCGCCACCACACGTCCAGCTGGTGCATGGGCAAGTCAAAAGCGCTGCCCATTCGTCGGCTTCCTCTCCCGCTTCTTCGAGATCCAATGGAGGAACGCCAAGCGGAGTTTGGCATGTATCGCATTCGCAATCTGGCTGACAATCAGCTTTGCACTCGGCGTTGTTGATCGGGTCGGCTGGTCCATTGAGCCAGCATCCAATTTTGGTCGAGTAATAGTCCGCTGATTCCGGTGCTTCGACGATCACATCATCGATAAGTGCTTGGAATGTTTGAGCCGTATTGGGCGCGTAACTGGGCAGCGAATAGGGGATCGTCGGAGCTGGTGCCATTTCCAGCTTGAGCTCCTGCGCATCGGATTGGCTGAACAAACCGAAAGTTAGAAGAGAAACGACTGCTACAATTCCACAATTTTTCTGCGATCCGAACTTCCGTGACATGACTGACTCCTTCAGCGCACCGGTTGATGTTGTCCTTCTTGGCTGCTCATTTGATAATCAACCTCCTCGATTCCAACAATACGAATCCACCGAGAAAACACACGAAGCCTGATTTGGTCAAACATCGGACTCGAAAATTGGGACTTTTTCCCTCCAACGCATCAATTCGTTTTGATTCCCGCTGAATTGAATGGAATTGATGATGGTCGTTGAGCCCAATGGGGGCGAAGTGCTATCATCTTTCAAAACCATTCCATCGAGCCGCTCCTATGTCGAAATCCTTCTCAACTGATTTGCTTCAGATGATTCGTTGCCCCGTCACCAAGTAAGATCTGGTTCCAGCCAGTGAAGCAATTTTGGCGAGGGTCAATGAACAGATCCAGAATCGAAGTTTGGTGAATCAAGTAGGTCAGGCTGTCGAAACGCCGATCGAAGATGGGTTTGTGAACGAAGATGAAAGTCTGTTGTTGCCGGTTCGTGGTGGGATTGTGATTTTGATTTCTGATCAAGCCATTCCGCTTGGCCAGTAGATCGAGGTCGGGATTTGGAATTTG
>JAYJMJ010288157.1:0-11006 GCA_036873875.1 Laminaria ephemera
CCCGACCCGACCCGACCCGACCCGACCCGACCCGACCCGACCCGACCCGACCCGACCCAACCCAACCCGACCCGACCGGCGAGGGTTGACCTGATCCGTGAAAAGCCCTGATAAATACATGATGATTGCCGCACCGGTCACTGCTTGATTGGGGCATGATAGAATCTGGTGTCCGAACATACCAAGTAGTTAAATAGTTACAAGGTTCCCCTTCGGGATGTGGTTGGCTCTAAATCCCGGGGTGTCGCAAGTGAAAAGGGGAACATTGGCGTTCCTATGAGTGATACCAGGTACGATAACGTTAAAAAAATCTTGAAAACTGAAGAAAAATAAGTAGTCACTGGCGCAAGTAACCGGGCAAGTAACACCGACCGGCTCAAACGAGTTTATAGTTTAGTGTATCAATTACACCCCCTATATATGGTTTGACTGCAGCGCAATCGCACACTACCACAACCCAAGCCCACGACAACATTTACGTAGCAACTTGCGACAATATCATGTGGCAACTTACGTACCAGGTACAGCTTACTGCAGTATCAATTTTTTCAGACGTTGCGCCCGCTTCCTCTCCTTGAAGGGGCGAGATGCCTGCCACAACGGACTACCCCCATCACCAAATCGAAAGCCCACGAAAACATGTATGTACCTACCGCTATCGCTAAATCGAAAGCCCACGACAGCATTTATTTTACAACTTACGCCAATATTTTTTGGCAACTTATAGCTTGCAGCAGTATTCAAACGGCTCACCCGCGTCTTTTTTCCTTTCCTTAAAGGGGCGAGATGCATGCAAGAACGGACTACCTAAGGGTACAGAGAGACTCCATGCACTAACTGGCCGTGTTGACTCCAGTACAATCGCAAACTACCCTAACCAAAAACCCACGACAACATATATGCATAAAATTACAACTTAAGACAATATTATGTGGAAACTTACTGCAGTATCGACATCTTCAAACGTGAGTTTCCAAAAATCGATCTGACGATTGACATTTATTCGTTTTTTTTGTAAAATTATTTCAAATACGTCAGCTGTAAGTTCGACCAGTTGAGTGGTCGATACTCATCGTTGAAAACTGCGTGATACTTCGGCCGCGCGTTTGTACAGATACATTTCTTTTGAAAGATATAGGTCAATGATTCCCCTGGGTGCTGCCAGGGTCAACAGGACAATTTTACCGAGGACGATTTTGGTCGATAGTCATTCTGCGCACTGATCATCTTACTTTATAATAGCTAAAAAAAATGAGACCGGATCTTTCGATGGCTTTACCTTGGATTTAATGTGTTATAACTCACCTGGCTGGACAGCGATCTAGGGCATCGCGAGCAACAGAGACAACGGCTTATGCTTGGATTAGTCTTCATCTGCCATGGCTCTTGTGCGGACGAACGAAAGACCATAGTGGGGACTGTCGATCATGGCGTCCTGTGACCTTGCGTTGTCGGCATGTACAACCAACGGTTGTCCCAAAATATTGTATGGCGTTTTACCAAAATCAAATTGGGCTTTCGTGTTCCCCAGCTTTTTATGACTGCACGACAGCCGCTCACACACACGCACCGAGCTGCTGCTGCTGCTGCTTCTGCTACTGGCTGCTGCTGGCTTAGCTGCCTTCTGCTACCTGTTGCTGCCTGCTGCTGCCTGCTTTCTGTCTGCTGCTGCGTGCTGCTGCTGCTAGCTGCTGCTGCTGCTGCTGCTGGCTGCTGCTTGCTGCTGCTACTGGCTCCTGTTGCTGGCTTATGCTGCTGGCTGCTGCTGCTAGCTGCTGCTGCTGGCTGCTGCTGACTGCTGCTGAGTTTTGCACAACGACCGTCCATCATCCACCAACGCAGACAAGTTGTCGGCAGTTACAAATATACTGCTGCGCGAGTTCCTAGCGACAGCTATATTATTTTATATCTTGTGGACTACATCCATCCTTCAACGGCCCACAAGACTCACAGATCAATTACGGTTTAAGAGCTTCACATCCGGGACTCATACAATATTCCCCCATATAGATGTGATAGGACTATGGCCAATTATGTGTATATGGCATGTACTGTATGATAACCCATTGATCTCTTGGTTCCAAAATGTGGCCCCTCCGCCATTGGGGTAGAGGGGCCGGCCCTATTCCCTAGTACTATATAACCCGTAGTTTTTATAAAAACGGCGCACACACCCGCTTTTTTGAAGGGGCGAGATGCATGCAAGAACGGACTACTCGTACGGTATCTGAGGGTACGGATGGACTACATGCACGCACATAACAAGCTCAGGGGTGGGGCAGGGGGAGGGGGCTGTTACACCCCCTGTATATGTGTAGACCGCAGCACAATCGCAAACTACTAGAGCTGTGACTCGGCACGATTTAAGTTACCAACTATATAGTTATTAGTCGGACTAATAGTTACAGTAGTCGTTTGTCGAGGTGCCGACTATCCGACTTATTGTGTTGCCACATTTGCAGGAAGGGTTGTTGAATGCGGGATGCATTTTGTCTTTTTTGGGCGGGGCCCCCTGGGCAGGGGGGAGCTATTTTGATGACTTAAGTCGGCAAGTCGGTTGGCCATCAGCTGGCTACGCCAGCCGACTAGCCGACAAAAGTCAGTTAGTTGGCTAACGGCACCTACCGATTATTTTTTTGTCTTGAAATCCTGCCGACTCACAGCTCTACAAACTACCCTAAATACAAAAATACACGATAATATGATGCACATATTAACAGCAACTTTCGACAATACTGTGTGGCAACTTGGAGCAGTATCGACTTCACGCAGCTTCCAAAAGCTGAGTACAGTATCGACCAACTCAATCGGTCGAACTCACAGATGACGAATTTGAAGTAATTTTTATAAAACGTCTCACCTTTTCCTATGCAGGGGCGAGACGCATGCAAGAACGGACTACCTACGGGTGCGGAGGGACTACATGCACGCACATAACAAGCTCAGGGGTGGAGCGACAGGAGGGGGCGGTGGGGATGGAGGTAGGGGGGTGGGTTCGGCGGGAAGCCAGGGCATCACTGGGCCAGGCCCTGTAACGAGGTATGAAGCGCATCCGACGCGTGTTGCGATAGAGATAGCACTTTTTGGGACGACTGATTCTGACTGATGGGGCTTGGGGCTTCTCAACCATGGAACCACCCTATATCGCGGGAATATCTTTTGTGTTTTGATTATATGATTCGTTATGCGCACCTAGGCCATGTGGCTGTTCATCGGGTTGAACGTTCATTTTTTCTCAAAGTCAGTTTTTGGGTAGGGTGTAGAGTTCCTCAAGCGAGGAGCCTCCAAAACAAATGAAGGACCTTCACCGTAGCATTGCTTCGGTTGACGTTGAACAATTGCCGTCATCCATACGCACCGTGCTTGAAGTATTTGACCGTGGTATTTGTCATGTTGCCGATCCTGCTGCTCGTCCCCTCCCCGTGGCTATCGTTTTCTAAAAAAGCTCCCAGTTGACTCGAAATATACACTCTACTGTTGTATTCTTGTGCGCCTACACCAATCATTTGAAAGTAAGTATTGGATTAGATGAGGCCTCCTGCCCCAGCAAGGGGGCCTCGCTCGGGACACACACCGCGCTGAGTGCGCTCTCAGCGCCGCGCCTATCCACAAACAAAAACAAAGTTGTAGACGGCCCTCTCTTATCCTCAGTATTTCTCCCGCAACCTCTGTTCTCTGGCTTTGGGTTGTTTGGAACAAAGCAATAACAGGGGTTGGCACTCATCCTACAAGTCATATTGGACCGAACTCATGGAGTCACCTCTGTGCCTTCGATTGCTGCAATTTCGTTGCTCCCGATTTTAGTTGGAGTATCTGCACGCCGTTTGGATAATTTCATCCACCACAGTTTTCTGCAGAAAACATTAAATTTTCAAAGACATTCAAAGATGCTCTCAGGAGCGGGACTTGGAGGATATCGCGTCCCTTTTCTGCAAACTCAATTAATTATCAACCCCCCCCCCCAAAAAAAAAAAAATGAATTGATTAGTTATTTACATCACCCCCATATATATAGATATCATGGTAATGCGGTGATACTATTGCTGTCAATACGTAGTGTTGTTGGTATTGCTAACATTGTTGGTATTTCTTCTGTTGTTGATACTGCTTTAATTACTTTTGGGGGGACACTAGGGGTGGGTGCTGAGTATACTAGCGGTGTTGTTATTGTTGTTGTTCTCACATTAACTCGTATAATCACGTCCGTGGTCACAGGACAGGCTCCAATCACTCTGGAATGGAAGAATACCCCCAGAAAAAAGTAAAACAAACCAAAAGTGGTACTCGTATATATCATATATAGCTGAAGCAAGTCTATAACGGTTCGACACCGCTCGTACTACGAATGCTGTACTCGCAGTATTTATCGTTGTCGACATATCTTCTTTTTTTGGCTTTCGGGGTTGTGCTATGCGTGTGTGTACCCGTATATCGTCCGGGTAGAAAATTGCCGGCATGCGGCATGTGACACCGAAGAATACGAAGTCGTAGTCAGTATGTGCTGTGCTAAAAATAGTTGACCGGGGTGCATGCTATGTTGCCGTTCCTGCTGCTCCTCCCATCCTTGTGGCTATCGTTTTCTAAAAACACCCCCAGTATGCTCGACTTATGCAACGGCTTAAGTCGGCAAGTCGGCTGGCCATCAGCTGGCTTCGCCAGCCGACTTGCCGACTAAAGTCGGTTAGTTGGCTAACGGCACCTACCGATTAGTTGTTAGTCGTGAAATCCTGCCGACTCACAGCTCTATGGCGTTACGTTTTGGGAGGGGGACACTGGGGGTGGGTGCTAAGAGTAACGGCAGTTTGTCAGACTTCGATGCTGCTCGTACTGCGAGTATTATACATTTATTCTTTTGGTCGTTGTCGACTTTTGTTTTTTTGTCTGTCGGGGTTGTGCTTCGTATGCGTGTGTGCCCGTGTACCGTCCGGATAGGAGGAGATTACCGCCGAGCCGACCTCCCACCGGGCCCCTGTCGCTCCAGGAAAGCTTCAGCCAAGATATTGAGGTGGGCGGAGACGAGTTCTGCGATAGGGATAGCATTTTTTTTACAGTTTTGTTTTTGACTGATGGGAGTTTCTCAACCGAGGAAGTACCCAATGTCGTTGGGATCTCATGTGTTGTGTTTTTGCAATATTATTCGTTACGATGGATCTAAGCAAAATGGGTTTGTGCGTCGGGGCTTGCCTGATCACATTTGTCAAAGTCGATTGCTCGAGGGGGGAAGAACAGAGCTCCTCTCAGCGAGAAGCGTTCGGAACATATAGGAACGCCACTGCAGTAGCATGCGTCTGGGTGGAGGGTTGCTGCGGCATGTTACGTTCGAGAGGTTTCTTGCCTGGCCCATTGCATGCTGCGTTACCGCACTCAGCTGCTTCGCCGCACTAGAAATATGCAACAACTATACAACCACACAAACCACTATCAACACCGCCACAACACCGCCTCCTCAACGGGAACGCTCCGATGCCTGCTTGCTTGTCCCCCCCGCCCCCCTTTCTTAGTAGGATGCAGCTCACGTAACATGCGGCTCGCCGAACACCTCACGGCGCTTTGCACTTGGTGCAGGTAATGTATGCCTGGTTGGTGAAAACCCGACGTGCTCCGTCCCGGCGTTGTATGGATGCGATGATCTATATTCCAAAGACTGCGGCCGTGCCTGATAATGAGTACGCCCTCTCCCCCCTCCCTTCCCCATGATCCCGATCCCAGGGCATCACAAACATGATGGACGAAGAGGAGTTGGGATTGCAAAAGCTCTCAAGGGCAGTGCAGGTAGGCGATTTCGGTGGTAACGCTCTATGAGACTCATGCTAGTGCGTTCGTTCAGTCTTCATACGTTTTCCTGTCCCATTTTCCGCTTAAAGCCTTGGCTTTGAGAAGTCAACACAGGAACAGGAGCTGTACGACAATGGTGTTTCGAAAGTATGCTGCTACACGGACATACGGTTGACGATACCAAAATATCGTTTACAGTTTTATCGTCATCTCTGGGTCACAAAAGGGTTGCGCGTTCTTCATTTCGTCGAAGCGTTGTTACAAGTTAAAAAAACCCCATTTACCCGTTTTTTGTAGTGAATTACTTGAGTTTTTTTTAATGTTTGGAATAAACCTTTTTAGCCAATTTTTATGGTGAATTACTTGGGCTGTTCTTTTAATATTTTGACAGATACTTGACTTGTGAATGGAAACAATTATAACCCGTTGGCCTACGCATTAGAACGTTTTTTATTCGCGCACTAATAGATAGGCGCTGTCCCTAGAAGTTCTGGAGATGGGCTCTCCAGAGCAGTGTACTGCTATGAACGCGGTCAGACTCGTGCCACGATAGAGGTAGCACTTTTGGACAATTTTGTTTCTGAACGACGGGGCTCCTTAACCCAAAATCGTCGGAATGTCATTCTGGTTTTGCAATATGAATATTTTTTTATGCCTGGGCCATGGGTTTGGTCATCGGGTTGCACTTTCAGTTTTTAATCAAAATATGTTTTTGGGTAAGGTATGAAGCTCCTCAAGTGAGGAGCCTCAGAAAAAGAGTGTACCTTTACCGTAGCATGGGTCGTCATGTGTACTATTTGTAGGCGGTGAATAAGACCAAGATATCGTACCCAGAAATATATTTTTGTCGCCATCTTTGGGCCACAAAAAGGTTGATGTTTTCGCCCATTAGGGTTAGGTGTGCACCGGCAACAAGTACCTATTATATGTATGAACACTTTTTTTCGTGATTTAGTTTCTAGACTCTTGCACGACAAAAACTGCCTAGCCGTTGACCTTAACGCCTAACTGTTTTCCAAACGCGTACCGATATTTAGGCGCTGTCCCTGGAAGGGCTAGAGATGGGGTCTCAAGACGTATTCTACGAGGAAGCGGCGTACGGGCGACAACAACCACCATTGCACCAGCAGAGGAACTCTGGGGGCGTTGAACTTCAAGAAGGCGCTATTAATATGGATTTCCACGGCAGAGGCAGGAGAGGGGCGGGGGGGGGGGACGCTGTTGGCGGGGGAGGCAATGAGTCATGACCAATTGACGATTGTTTTTTTGCGTGCGCAGCAGTAGTGCAGGACACCAAACTACTTGGAATTAGTGTAGGATAATTTTTAGAGTAGTCAACCACCATTACACCAGCAGAGGAACTCTGGGTGCGTTCAACTAACTTCAAGGAGGCGCTAGCGCTTTCCACGGCAGAGGCAGGAGGGGGGGGGGGCGGAAGGGACACTGTTGGGGGCGGGGATAATGAGTCGTGACCGATTAACGATGAAATTGTTTCATTAGTAGATGGCGGTTTCAACACCTTCGATGGCGGTTTCGACACCAACGAGTCGTGACCGATTGACGACGATATTGTGTTTGAGTGTATAGTATAAAGTACAGGACACCTATTAATAACAAGAAATAAGATGCTGGTGTGGGGTTGTACTCATTTCATGCATGGCCGTAGTCGTATGACCATAGACCCTCGCACCCCCACAATGCCGGGACGGAGCACGTCGGGTTTTCACCGACCAGGCAGACATTGCATGCACCAAGCGCAAAGCGCCGTGAGGTCTTCGGCGAGTCGCATGAAGGGTGAACTGCATACTACTAAGAACCGCTTGTGAGGCGGACTTCACACCTTGTGGTGGAGGGCAATGTGTCGTGAATGATTGACACCGATTTTCTTTTAGATGGCGGTTTCACGATTTCCAAAGGTGGTTTCACAATCTCCGATGAACGTATCACGATATCCGATGACGGTTTCACGATCTCCGATGATTTTTCCACGATCTCCGACGATTTTTTCACGATCTCCGATTACGGGTTTACAATCTCCGATGGCGTTTCTCCAATCGCCGATGGCAGCTTCACGATCTTCGATGGTGGTTTCACAATAATATCCGATGACGGTTTCACAATCTCCGATGAACGATGAAGGTTTCACGATCTCCGATGCTTCACAATCTCCGATGGTGGTTTTATCACCTTCGATAGCGGTTTCAACCAGGGAGGCGTGTTACCGGTCCCGGTTCGCGAACGAATGGCAAATCTATACGAGGTTTTCCAAAACAATGCGGTTCTTGAAGGTTTGGTAACAGCCCCTAACAGAAACGCTCCGTAATTATGTTGGAAACCACATTTCACGCGTTTTCACAAGGGGATGATAGAAATCCATCCCCTACCACAAGTTTTTGCGGTAGTAGCAGTCCTTGAATGCGGTTCTCACCATTACTCATTTTGCGGTATTACCGATAAGTTCGGACTATAATCTGCGGTAACACGTATCCCTGGGTTCAACACCTTCGATGGCGGTTTCATCACCTTCGAGGGCGGTTTCAACACCTTCATTGACGGTTTCATCACTTCGATCGCGGTTTCGGTATCTCCGATGACGGTTTCTCGATCTCCGATGAACGTTTCACGATCTCCGATGACGATTTGTTTTGCTATCTCCACTGAATGTTTCACGATATCCGATAATGGTTTCGCGATCTCCGATTACGGTTTCACGATCTCCGGTGAACGTTTCACGATATCCGATTACTTTTTCACGATCTCCAGTGAACGTTTCACGATATCCGATGACGGTTCACGATCTCCGATGATGGTTTTACGATCTCCGATGGCGGTTTCATGATCTCCGATGACGGTTTCACGATCTCCGGTGAACGTTTCACGATATCCGATGACGTTTTCACTATCTCCTCCGGACGTTTCAAAACCTCCAATGACGGTTTCAACACCTTCGATGGCGATTTCAGCACTTACTTTCGATAGCGGTTTCGACCCCTTCGATGGCGGTTTTAAAATATTCGATGGCGGTTTCAACTCCTTCGATGCTGGTTTCAACACTTTCGATGGCAGTTTCAACACCTTCGGTGGCGGATTCAAAACAACCCATGACGGTTTCAATATTTTCGATGGCGGTTTCAACACGTTCGATGGCGGTTTCAACACCTTCGATGGCGGTTTCGACCCCTTCGATGGAGGTTTCAAAATAATATTCGATGTCGGTTTCAACACCTTTGATGGCGCTCTCAACACTTTCAATAGAGGTTTCAAAAATTCCATTGGCGGTTTCAACATTTTTGATAGCGGTTTCAACACCTTCTACAGTGGTTTTAACATTTTCGATAGCGGTCTCATCACCTTCGATGGCGGTTTCAACACTTTCGATCGTAGCTTCAACATCTTCTACAGGTATGGTGGTTTCAAAACCTTCAATATCCCTGACTTCATTGAGCGGATTGCGGTCGTCAGTGGACATCCTGGTTCCATCCCTGGGTCTCGCAGGTGGATGGATATGGATCTTGCGTGGGGTATAACGGATTACTGGTGCTGTTTGTAGAACATCGCGAAAAACGATCACTCTGTCCCGACGTACCAAGCATACCAGGTAGGCTTTATACGGCGTGGCCCCGACGCGGTGGTTTGGCGGTTACAACACATTCGATAGCGTACCATATTTTCGATAGCGTACCATATGTTCGTCTTGATATGCCGTGTTCGCTCTCCATCATGCCAATCACCGATACGAATGCCTGTTCCGCACGCCGCATTTCACCGAGAATACGATTTTTCAAAGAAAGGCTGTGCGCGGGATGATAGGGACCGCGCACTGTTTCCGAAGAGTTGTTTCAATAGACTTTGCGCTGGGTGGACGCGTGCTACGATAGAGGTGGCACTTTTTGGCTGAAACGTTTTCTGAATGACGGGGCTCCTTAACCCAAAATCGTCGGAGATTTATTGTTTTTTTGCAATGATTTTCTTTGTATACCTAGTAGGTTATGGGATTGTTCATCGCGTGGAACTTTTATTTTCCCCCAAAATCAGTTTTTGGGAGACAAGATGTAGAGCTTTTCTCAAGTGAGGAGCCTCAGAAACAAAATGGTGCACCTCTACCGTAGCATGTGTCGGTGGTAGGGACCACGCACTGTTTCCTAGGAGTTGAATGTTTAGAAAAGCGTTGGTGCAGGGATCACGTGAGCAGGGCTGGCAATGTGTGTCCGCGGAAC
The DNA here is from genome assembly GCA_036873875.1 of Laminaria ephemera. Taxonomy (NCBI): domain Eukaryota; class Phaeophyceae; order Laminariales; family Laminariaceae; genus Laminaria; species Laminaria ephemera. The sequence continues at coordinate 9,993 of JAYJMJ010288157.1, forward strand.
AAGACATTAAAAATAGGCGATGCTGCATGCTCGAGATGAGGATTGCGCTTGAGCAACGCTCGTGACGTTCCGCATTTCGACGCTTGCTACGATAGAGATAGCACTTTTGGCTGAAACGTTTTCTGAACCTGTCTGAATGATGGGACTCCTTAACCCAAGATCATCGGAAATTCATTCTTGTTGTGCAATATGTTTCGTTGTATACCTAGGTCATGGCGTCGTTCATCGGGGTGCACTTTCACGTTTCTCAAAATCAGTTTGTGGGTGGGGTATGGAGCTCCCCAAGTGAGGAGTCTCAGAAAAAACGTGGTGCAGCTCTACCGTACGAGTAGTATGTGCCTTTCACTGAGAATACGAATTTTCAATGCCAATGAAATGTGATGCAGTACATCTATGTTAGGCAGGTAGGTAGGTAGATCTGAGCCATCTGCCGCGTGGGTGAAAATCATTGCTATGCGTACGCGGAAGCCTCGTAGCTCGATCTAAGGCTCAAGCAACACAGGCTGTCTACTGAGACCGAGCACAGAAAACGCCTTAAATTGAACCCGTGCCCCACTCTGCAGACGAGCCCTACCCTAAGAGAGTTATCTGGTGTGGTCGCCGAGTTTCCTTCCCGTCAGTATACCCATGTTGCGCAGATCTGGTCCAGCTGCCTCGTGGGTGAAAATCATTGTTATGCCTACAGACTCAAGCCACACACCGCCGACTGAGATCGAGCACAGAAGCCGCCCCGAATTAAAGCCGCGCCCCACTCCGCAGAGGAGCCCTATCCTAATAAAAGATAGCCCACAATTGAAACCTCGCGCCATTCTGCAGAGGAACCCTACCCCATGATAGTTATGTTGTGTATGCGCCATCTTCCTAACCCAGCCTTTCTGCTGCTCTTCAGCTGCTTCTTACATGACTTACACACGTACCACCCCCTGAAAAAGTTATCTTGTGTGTGCCATTCTTCTCAGCCCGTCCTATTTTGCTGCTCTTCAGCTGTTTGTTCGTGTCTTGCGGGGGGGGGGG
>JAYJMJ010288164.1:0-11004 GCA_036873875.1 Laminaria ephemera
TACATACATACATACATACATACATACATACATACATACATACATACATACATACATACATACAGATGTCAGTTTTGAAAAAAATTAAATATCGACATCCTCAAACTTTTTATTTTGTGGTGGTTTACCCAACTTTCTTGCGTGTGCACCTCCTGCTGTACGTGCGCGACCCAATTAGGAAGAAGATTCTTTGAGTCTTAGGGAGCTGCGCTCCCTCGGCACCAAAATCCTCATTACAAAAAGTGTATCGTAGAAGCCTGTGACTGCTGTTTGTCTCCTTGCTAGAGACGAGTAATAGTTGGAATGGTCCCTTGTTGCTTTGTTTGGTTTCATTTTGCGTTGTACTCGAGTAGACTGAGGCTAAATGATCATAAGATGCTGGGTAGGGTATACGAAGGTCAGGCCACACGCTTAGGCAACGCTGAAATGATGTCATCTGCTGTTGCAGCTGGTACAAAATCGTTTCCATGCAGCAATGAGACAAGTACTCTTCTACTAGATTGCATGCATATACATGATTGCTCAGCTTGCACTGACTTGTGACTTTCGATTTTCGGTGTATAAAATACAGCAGTGGGGGCTGTGTTGGTTCATTTCCAATCAACCGTTTGACCCACGACCGAAAAAGTTCAGTAAGTTTTTGTATCTGAAAATTTCTATTTTCTACGCGTTTGACATGACATTACAATCTGTTTTTACAGATCATAGGTAGATGGTTAGACTATGAACTTTCGGGCGTGGTCGTGCCTCGCGAAGCAGATGATTGACGATCTGCTGTCCTATACAGTACTGTGTACCCCTGGGATACCTGCAGCGGGGACCCCGCTACAGTGCGGTCATTTTTATTACCTGTAAAGAGACTGTTTTGGACAACAAGCTGCTGATAAATCACAGTACTATTCACGTATGGCCTAATGGGTCGGTTAGTGTGGATGTGTTCTTCACATTATACTGATTTTTCCAACCTAAAAACATTTTTTTATGGGAATTTCGGTATGATGTGATGGTGACAGCTAAATTCTCTACTGCACAGCAAAAGTGCTAAATGCTGTAGAACGTCATACGATAGTGACCCCCCCCCATTAATACCCTCCCCACATTAACAGCGGTTGCTGTACGTTGTTAATGCGTATAAAAATCCATTGATCACGGGGGGAGGTTCGATACTCTTGTAGTCCAGAGGTGCTCAAACGATTATGTACGTATTACACGAGTAATGTTGAGTGCAGGCGAAATGACTAATACCCCTGCGTTTGTTATGCGAGTTTACCAGACACCGTATTGTATGTACGGGAAATCAAGTCGCCAAACCGTTCGGAGAATCGTTACTTCTACATCACGGTATATTATCAAGTAGCAGCATGGATTAAAACTCCTGAAGCACTATGGTACCCAGTGTCGCTTTTCCGGGAAGGAGTATGCGGAATAACTTGATTCTCGGCTGAACAACCTCGTGACGTGTAGCGAGGGGTTTGCGCTCTGATTAATTCGTACTCTGAAAAAAGAACGCGGTTTGGATTTGTGTCATCCCGACGTCAAATAGGCGCCGAGTCAACTCCGGAATATGATAGCCTTATGGGGAGGAATTGAGTAGGGGGAGTAAGAGGTAGGTATGACAGATGATCAATCTTACGGAAACGTTGGCAGCCTTGTGTCGACCAACGATCTTTGCGAGCTGAGGTGGTACACTGGTAGACACTTTTGTTTAGGAATAAGTATGCTTGTACTTTGACGGGAGAATTTTCAGCTTGGTTTCGATGCAAATCTCCGCTGAGGACGGCGTGAATTTCCCCAACGGCTAGGAATTAATGAGTATATCCGCGACGAGGTCGACGCGGGATTTCACAAATGTGGTTTACGAAATGCTATACTGCTTTTTCCATTGAGGACGGAATGAATTTCCACAAATGTGACTCATGAAATGTTACTTTCTCTGTAGAGAACGACGGGAAACCCCCATGACTAGGTCTGCAGGTCATCAATACTTGTTCAGCCTGTCGTTACGACTATTAATATCCGAAGGAGAGATCCCAGGAGCTGATCAGTGAAACAAGACCAGGTCTACAGGTCAATGAGGGGTTTGGAGCAACAGTAAGAATGCATGTCCGTAGTTGAAGAAGCACATGTCTATGTTCTAAAAAAAGAGTCTTGTAAATCCAACGCGTTTTGAGAGCCTGGTATAGACAAGACTAGATCGGGACTGATTGGACAGAAGTCACGCATTTGATGGGAAGTTGTGGTGGCAGATAACTGATTTTGGAGTTTTGGAAAGGGCTTTTTTCTGAATTTCATTGTCTAGTCTAACGTTGTTTTTGTTTTGGATTTGAGCATTTGAAATCTGCGATGGATTTTTGCTGTGTACCTAGCCGGGAGTCTGATTCTATTCATAGTGAGTTTTGGGACTACCGTGCTAGTACACTCGTTTCAAACACATTTAACCAGTTGATGTTGGTTTGATTACTGAGGTTCAACTCCTCTAGCTACGGCAACTGAGTGCTGATTACTGGTTTGATGTTGGAGTTTTCAGATTTTGGATATCGGATTTTGGATTTCGGATTTTGGATTTCGGATTGGGATTTCGGATTTTTGTTCTGGGACTTTGGGTTTTGGACTTCGAATTTTGAATCTTAGGTTTTGGAGATTGATTCTGGATGCTGTTCCTGGATTATATTACTGGATTTTAGAGTGACGTTGAGGGACTAAGGTACTGCGATCGTTCTTTCTGTAACAACAGTGCAGGGGGGACATTGATTGACTGCATTTTTCATTGACTCGTTTTACATTGAGAAAATGTTAATGTGGTGTTTTGCCGTACCAATTACAAAGTAGGGAGGCTGCTCATTATGCTTTGGTGCTTGGTACGGATATGGCAATGGTTGATGATAGTAGGGAGTTCCTACGGTAGATCGGCTCTAATGTTGTGGGAGATTCATAGCGGAATATTCCCGGGTCGACGGCTTTTCCCGCCGGATGGTTTTCCCCGGTGACTTTCTCTTTCATTTCCCTTTCCTTTCCTCTATGCTGTGACCGAGGTGTATAATATTATATACATGTCTTCTATATTAGGATGATGGCTACTTGGACGCTTGAGGGTGCGGTTAATATATTGATACTACTCTTCCTCTCTGTCGGCAACCGACCCCTCTACCCAGCTACTGTCCGCCAGCGGGTAAACCTATGAGACTCTTGGCTATTAGGAAACATAGGTCTTCTTGGGTTAGAGTTGAGCTCGAGCGAGTTTCTGGATCGTCTCGGCCCCGGATTTCGACGTGGGTCTTGGGCGGTTAGACCCATACCGGAGGGAACGTGCCCCTCCCGCAACGCTGGCCCGCGCTCGTCGCGGTGTGAGGCCGGCAAGGGAAGGACTAAAAGAGGTGCAATTCCGCGTTCACTTGAACCTATAATGATTCAGGTGCCACGCCTTCGAGGGGAAATGTCCGCCTTCGTGTTTCGATTATGGGCGAGCGCGTGGCCGGTGCAGTTCCGGCGGCCGCAGGCGTGCAGATTTGGGGTGGAGGGGAGGGGGGTGGCCGGTTTTGCGTCTTGCTGCGCGAATTCGTCGAGGGAGGACGGTGGCACATACGAGCCTCGACGTGCAACAATGGTGCGACTGCGAGCAATGTAGGTTCCAATCCGGATGGAAATGTAACGACTGCTACTTCTTGAGGATAGCTACTTCACTACTGGTACCCAACACAGTATGTACCAGGTAGTCCATAGCTTGTCGATTTCGCTGTCGTTCACATATTGCGGTCTTCTGATACACGTCGCTCGTGGCACATCAGCATGATGCGCTGTTCTGTACTGGAATACGAGTACGCAGTAGTGTTCAGAGTCTCAGATTTAATCGTTGATAAGGATAGATATGTACGGGAGTCTCCGGGTCATAGGGTCTCCAAGTCGATAATCTTTGTTTCATGATCGTCGTACTGGTAGGAGGTTTCGTTCGTCCGAGATGTGTCACGCGTGCTACATCCGCCATGAAACTCTCCACACTCTCCCCCCTCTTCGTCTCCTCTTTGAGACCGCTGTTAATCAACATACAACTACCACTGGGGCATCTTTCCTTTCACCAACTCTACGGCGTGCAGCTCGTGCTGTACCAGTCGGGTAACACCGACTGAAGAAGTGCTCGCCTTTGTGGGTAGACCGCCTGACGAGTTTTGGCATGTCTATCACGACACGCATGCAGACACATTCATCCCTAACAGGCTATGAGCTCTCGTTTTATCTAAGTACTGAAGGCCTGCGAGACACGAGACTCGTCTCAAGGCCCCGAGGAACCCAGACTGCTTCGTCCGCTGTGAGCTGGACTGGATGACAGAGCTACCAGGATCGATCGTCGTCGTCATCGTCCCCGCAGCCAGCTGCTGACGAACGACAAGAAAACTACTTCCCACAGAGCTTCCACGGGTCATCCTTTGGAGCGGCTGTAAGCTGCAACAACGACTACAACTGCTGCGAGCGAAGTCCTACATCTCCATCGTATAAAGATCACTGTTGATTGTGCTTTGGTGCTTGGTACGAATATGACAAATGTTGATGATAGTAGGGAGTTCTTATGGTAGATCGGCTCTAACGTTGTGGGGGATTCATAGCGGAATATCCCCGGATTCTACGGCTTTTCCCGCCGGATGGTTTTCCCCGGTGGCGTTCATTTTCCTTCCCCTTTCCTTTCCTCTAAGCTGTTACCGAGGTGTATAATAAAATATACGTGTCTTCTATATTTGGATAATGGCTACGTGGACGCTTGAGGAGCGCGGCTAATATATTGATACTACTGTTCTTCTCTGTCGACAACCGACCCCTCTACCCAGCTACTTCCCGCCAGCAGGTACACCTATGAGACCCCTGACTGTTAGGAAACACGATATATCGGAAAGAATACGGCAGAAGGAGCGTTAGGTGACGTGAGGACTCTCCCGGTTGAGGGAGAGCTGAGGGCCGTTTTTCGAATCTGCTTGAGGGCGAGTTCGATGTGGTCTGGACGGCGTTGATGGCGGACGGAGGGCTATGGCGCAGAAGCAGCAGCAACAACAACAGACGGACGTAGGACCGGGGGGACGAGACTGGAGCGCCTCGCCTGGCAAGGACGCCAGCGGGCGGTGGCGCCCGGGGGTATCTTTCCCCCGTTCCGGCCTGAATGACACGCAGGTCTTGTTCTTTCTCTTTAGTCTGCTTTTGGTTTTGCTCTGCTAGCATCGTAAAGTACTTGATTTAGTGTGGGAAATATTTGCCGCTTTGCTTTGTTACCAGGTATGTTATATTTGAGTAGTAGTGTAGACTACTACTGTGACTTATCAAGCCTGCGAGCTGTTGAGCTCTTCGTGTCGATCGTACACTAACATCCTTGCTAATATCACATGTTTTTGTTAAGCAGACATGTTGATATGATGTATTTGTACTTGGTGTAGTATAAGCGGATTTTCGACCCGCAATTTGGTTGATGGTTGATAATTGGCAAATGAATATGGGTCGTGTCCTGTCACTGCCTATATATCTACCTGGTCCGTACATACTGGTAGTGATCGTGTTTTGATTATTCACCGCACTGTTGGGGGACTGCGTACCATACGAGCAGCAGAAAGCAACCCCATAAGTGAGAAAAGAGCACTATACTTATGTATAGGAGCGATGTTTTACGAACCCCTATTCCTACCTCCCTTCTTGGCTTGGTGCATCTGTAAGGCTTAGTTTTGGGACACGATCCGCATTTCTAAAGTACACTGATATTCTACACGATCTGCGAGGAATCTCACAACAGGAGATGCGGAAGGAACCGCAGCCTTTTGCCCAGATGCAAGGCAAGGGTGCGAGCGTGGCCAGACTTGAGCCTGAGCTGGTAACCCCACTTGGTACTGAGGCGGAGAGCACTGCACCGCAGCAGCAGCAGCGGAAGCGGAAGCTTCAGCAGATGGCAGAAAAGGACAACGTCTTTTTGCCTGATGATAGGATAGTGGAAGGAAAAGAAGTGGCGAGATTTGGTGTGTGAGTAATGAAGTGGAGCTTGGAATGAGTAGTTTCTATCTACGCACGAGAAAATCAAGCAGGGGAGTGCATACAATATCGACGTGTCCGGAGATATGTTATAGACTTAATATGTCTGTACGTACGAAGAATTCTGTTTAAAAGGTTGCTCTTATTATCACGACGGTATCATATTTGCAGAACATCGAATCAGCTATTCGAGGCGGCCAATCCATTCATTGTATTATATTTATATGGATGGAGGTAAGTTGGTTTGCCAAGCAGCTAACCGAGGCTGCTGATCCATTCAGTCAGTCCTTCGAAGAGTTGGACGATGGATGGAAAGTTGGTTTGCTAAGCAGCTAGGCGGTCAATCCATCCAGGATGGAGGTAAGTTGGTGTGCTACATAGCCATATCAAGAGTGTTGACGCCCGAGGCGGCCAAGCCATTCATTCAGTCCTTCGAAGAGTTGGACGATGGATGGGGGAAGTTGGCCTGCCAGGATGGATCCCTGGAGCATTATAATACCTGTTGATAATTTGACCCTTGACTAAACAGAACCTCGTGACGCGTAGCGAGACGTTTGCGCTCTGATGAATTAGTATCGTGAGTAAGCTTAGGCTTGTGGGGATCATGAGATATTGGGTAGAGTATACGAAAGTTAGGCCACACTAGGCAGCGCTGATGATGATGCCCTCTGTTGCAACAGGTACAAAATCGTTACCATGCAGCAATAAGATAAGTGCTCTTCTACTAGATGGCATGCATATACATCTGATTATTGCTCTGTTTTCACGTGACTTTTTATTTTCTGCGTCTGAAAAACAATAGGTCTGGTGCGCTGGTTCACATTCAACCAACCATTCGACCCACGACCGAAAACGTTCCGTGAGCTTTTGTATCTGAGAATTTCTACGCGTTTGATATGACATCACACTCTAGTTTTACAGAGTATAGCTAGATGGTTAGACTATGAACTTTCGGGCATGATCGTGCCTCGCGAAGCAGTTGACTGACAGTCTGCTGTCCTATACAGTACTGTGTACCTCCGGGAGACCTGCAGCGGGGACTCCACTATAGTGCGTTCGCGAAAAAGCCATTTGACGGTATTTAGATGTCCTTTACAGTACTTTGTACCTACAGGATACCTGCAGCGGGGACCCCACTACAGTGTGGTCATTTGTATTACCTGGAAAAGGTTTGTTTTTGGAATAAACTGCTGGTAAATCATGGTACTACTCACGTATTGTATGGTCTAATGGGAATTTCGGTTAGTGCGTAAGTGTTCTTCACATTAAACTAATCTTTCCAACCTGAAAACATTTTTTATAGGAATTTCGGTATTATGTGATGGTGACAGCTGTATGCTCTACGCACAGCAAAAGTGCTAAATACTGTACAACGTCATACGACATTAATACCCCCCCCCCTATTAATAGCGGTTGCTACATGTTAATGCATACAAAAATCCATTGATCACGGGGGGAGGTTCGATACTCTTGTAGTCCAGAGGTGCTCAACGTTTTATGTATGTATTACACGAGTAATGTTGAGTGCAGACGAAACGACTATTACCCCTGCTTTGTTATGCGAGTATACCAGACAGCGTATTGTATATACGGGAAATCAAGTTACCTCACTGTTCAGAGGATTGTTGCTTCTTTATCACGGTCTCTGATCAAGTAGCAGCATGGATTAAAACTCCTGAAACACTATGATACTAGGTGTCGCTCTTCCAGGAAGGAATATGCGGAATAGCTTTATCCTCGACTGAACAACCTCGTGACGTGTAGCGAGGGGTTTGCGCTCTGATTAATTGGTGCTCTGAAACAAGAACGCGGTTTGGATTTGTGTCATCTCGACATCAAATAGGCGCCGAGTCGACTCTGGAATATGATAGCCTTATGGGGACGATTTGCAGTGAGTAGGGGGAGTAGGAGGTAGGTATGATGAATGAACAATCCTGCGGAAACCTTAGCAGCCTTGTGTCGACCAACGATCTTTGCGAGCTGAGATTTTTCTGCATTTCATCGTCTATTCTGACGTTATTATGTTTTTAATTTGAGCATTTGATATTCGCGATGGGTTTTTGGTGTGTACCCAGCCGGGGGGCAGTTGTCTGATTCTATAGTGAGTTTCGGGACTACCGTGCTAGTACACTCGTTTCTAACCTATTTCACGAGTTGATATCCGTCTGATTACTGAGGTTCAACTCCTCTAGTTACGGCAACTGAGTGCTGATTACTGGTTTGATGTTGGAGATTTCGGATTTTGGATTTTGGATTTTGGATATCGGACTTTGGATTTTAGTTCTGGGACTTCGGATTTTGAAGCTCGAATTTTGAATCTTAGGTTTTGGAGATTGGTTCTGGATGCTATTCCTGGATTGTGATTCTTGGTTTTTGGACTGACTTTCAGGGACGAAGGTACTGCAATCGTTCTTTCTGTCACAACAGGGCAGTGAGGATAATGATTTACTGTATTTTTCATGGACTCATTTTACCTTGAGGAAATGATAATATGGTGCCGTGCCGTACCAATTAAAAAGCAGGGAGGCTGTTGATTGTACATTGGTGCGTGGTACGGATATGACAATGGTTGATGATAGTAGGGAGTTCCTATGGTAGATTGGCTATGTTGTTGTGGGAGATTCATAGCGGAATATCCCCGGGTTCTACGGCTTTTCCCGCCGGATGGTTTTCTCTGATGTCTTTTACTTTCATTTCCCTTTCCTTTCCTCTACGCTGTGACCGAGGTGTATAATAATATACACATGTCTTCTATATTTGCATGATGGCTACGTGAACGCTTGAAGAGCGCGGTTAATACATTGATACTACTCTTCTTCTCTGTCGGCAACCGACCCCTCTACCCAACTACTGTCCGCCAGCGGGCAAACCTATGAGACTCCTGACTACCAAGTATTAGAAAACACTCTCGACTATTAGGAAACAAACGCCAACAGCAACAACAACGACTACTGCGATGACGAACTACGTACTGCTGTGAACACAGATAAAACGTGAGTGAGTGAAACGTAGCTTCGAGTACGATTCGTCAAGGCCTGGTTCAGCTGTTTTCGAGTACGTGGCTGATCGCGTCCGGTCCGACCGCCTTGTTCGATTCCATCAGAAGGATCCACTTCGACTGCTCTGCGAGGAGTACTTTAGGGTTCGCCTCGGCAGCTTCCGTCGACTACGCCAAAGGGTCCGCTTCGACGGTTTTTCTTTTCGAGTTCGTCGACTTCTACTTCGGTTGCTGCTACCTACACGCGAGTGCGTCCGAGGCTCTGGTTCGACTGCTTGATCTGGTTCGAGTACTTCCTACATCGTGTATGCACGTGACAGGGAGCTGCTAAGAGTACGTCATGTAATAAGTATACTGTATTCTGCCTGTACGTAACGGGGCGACAGGTTGATTCAACAACTACAACTTCTGCTACTGCGTTGCTGTTGCTGCTGGAGTAAGAAAAGCTGCTTGCACGTACGAGAGGAGCTACTTGTAGTCCTATGCTGAACTGTGTATGGGAGACGTCAACAAGACGGAACGAAAGCCTTAGGGTGGAGGGTGGCACAAGACGGCCTACTTCTTCACGCATGGTACTCGTCGTTGGCAAGGGGCTACGGAAATTTCGCACGTGAGCGCGTGCGGGGCTAAACCCATAATCAATCCATTTACAGCGACCTTTGGTCCTGAATAACAGGGGTCGCCTCATGACCATAACGCGGGGTCACTGGAACGACGGTTCATGGGATCGCCATAAAAACCGCTTAAGGTTGCCGGAAGTGACACCTTTCGGAGTAGTCACAGCACTGTTCGCTGGCACTGTCGGAGCTATACTGAGTTGCCACAACAGCAAAATGTGGCCACCGAAAAGGTTTCTTTCGGGAGCGGGCCACAGTACATCATCCATGTACAGTACTGGATGCCGGCGGAGAACTCAGCTGGAATTCCACGTCATCTATCGCTTTGGGCTGCTAGAGCAACGCTTCTGGAGTCGCTAAAAAACATAATCATCGTTCAGCGCTGCTGAAGCCGCTGAACAACATCATCATTGTTACGACTGCTAAAACAACGGTTCTCGGGTCGGCGGACACCATCGTCGTTTGGGACTGGGCGGTCATCTTCGCTTCTGGGATCGTTGCACCATCATTATCTGGATGGTCAGGAAGAACATCTACACCTCCCCGAGGCACACCCATTTAACGGCAAGATTTCGTTTCTTCATAGCACGTATAAAGCAACACACGTTTTCTTTGTACGGGAATGCGGCAGAAACGTGGTTAGGCTGCTAGACTATGCGTGCAAGATTTTTGTGTTGTAGTAACACCACACGTCTCCTTTGTTCCGGGGGGGCGGACAGAAACGTGGTCGGCCGCTACAAAAAGTAGATATTTCCTTTTCTGGATCAACAAACTAATCACAGAAATATGGTTTCACGTACCGAATATATTTTTATAAACAATTATTAAAAAAATGCACAACAGCTGTGAGATCTATATTCTGTAGTTGAGAATTATTGAGAAAACGCGGTTGCTTCGCAGCATATAAAAATATGAGTTTCCATGTTGTGTTTGGAACGAATTATACGCTGATAGTTGGCACCGCTGAAGTCATCTGACACTCATTCCGAAGCGATGCATACGCACGATAATACCGACTGGCGTAGCATTTTGTGTAGTATGTAAGCAATTCCGCACCGAGTATGTCTCTCTGGCAAATGTATACTGAGACCCGCGAGGGTTCCAAGGTTCTGTACGTGATATTTTTCGGTTTGCCCGCTGTTGACAGCCCATGCGCCAAACCCTTTACAACAACCATCGTCCTTTATGTTACAGGGTTTTTTACCCCCGGTACGTGCCTTCAGTTTTATCGCGCAGAGAGTTCAGCACTCCCAACGCTCGTCGATTTTCATCGGATTTTGCTAACTCACGCTCTCGCGCTTTCCGCAAGTCAATGTTTAGCACAAGAAAAAGTCCCTACGAGTACGAATATGCACTCGGGGGGGCTCGAACCCGCGACATTGACCTTAGTGG
>JAYJMJ010288200.1:0-11001 GCA_036873875.1 Laminaria ephemera
TTAATGTTTGCTGAAGAATTAATAAATAAACAAAAAAATGAAATAATAGAAAAAAATAAAAAAATAATTAAATTAGAAGGCAGTAATATTAATTTAGATTATTTTAAGTGTTTATCTGAAAATATTTTAAAAGTTGATGCAAATACTTATTTCACAAAACTTCCAGAAGATTGGGAAGATTTTTACGATGTACCTGAAATAGGAGAATTAAATAAAAATTTTTCTAAAATTTGAAACTGATACTATAGAGATAAATATTGATATTATTATGAAAGGTCAACTATGGCTTGTTGAAAATGATGATGTTCAATGTGATATGAATTTTTAAAAATATTAGATAGTAGTTTTTGAGATGACTTTAGTGTAGAATTAGTATGAGATCATATTTTATTAATAAATGATACTGTTTATTATAAAGGATTAAAATTAGTTTGATTATTACCTATAGATACACAATGAGAAATTATTGAAAATGATGATTTTATTTCTATTAATGATAAAAAATATTTGAAATGGATAAAATTTGAATCTGTTAAATATTTAAAAAAAGAATTACTTGAAGATATTTAAATATCATATAATAAAAAAACTCTAATGAATTTGTTAGAGTTTTTTTAGTTTTCTATTTGGTGCGGAGAAAGGGACTTGAACCCTCACGACTTGCGTCATACGCCCCTCAAGCGTACGTGTCTACCATTTCACCACCTCCGCGTATTGTAAAAAAAAACTTAAATCATATCTGTTTATGGAGATGATTTAAGTTTATGTTTTTTATTAGAATGGTGCCGAGTGCGAGATTTGAACTTGCGACACAGGGATTTTCAATCCCCTGCTCTACCCCTGAGCTAACCCGGCTTAGATTTTGTTTGCCTTACAGCGAGACAGATAATATGAAAATTTATATTAAAGTCAAAACTTTTTTGAAAGATTTTATTCTTTTTCATTTTGATTAATTTAAAAAGGTGAATATAATCAAGAAAATCTTAAAAATTAAATGAAAAAAATGAAAGTACAAGTATGTCATTGAAAAACATGTACAGAAAGATTTTGTGAATATATTAACACAAGATTAGAAAATGATAAAGCTAAATTTGGACTCAATATTGAAATAGAAAATTCACCATGCATGGGGCAATGTAAAAGATGACCAAATGTTAAAATAGAATGAGAAATTCATAATTATATGAATCCAGCTAAAGCAGCAGAACTATTAAAACCAAAAGCTAAAAAGAAAAAATAATATTTTAAAATAAACAATCAATGGAATTATATAATACAAAAACAAGAAAAAAAGAAGAATTTAAACCACTAAAACAAGATGGAGTAAAAGTATATTATTGTGGTCCTACAGTATATAACTATGCTCATATTGGGAATTTAAGAACTTATGTTTTTGAAGATATTGTAGTAAAAAGTTTGAAATACTTAGGATATAAAGTATCAACGACTATGAATATTACAGATCTAGATGATAAAACGATTAGAGACTCACAAGCTGCAGGAGAAACATTAAAAGATTTTACTGAAAAATATACACAATTTTTTCTAGATGATTTAGAAAAATTAAATATACAACCAGCTGATAATATAGTTCCAGTTACTACTCTGATCCCAGAAATGGTAAGAATGATTCAAACTATGTTAAATAGAAAAAATGCATATTTAGCAGAAGATGGAAGTGTTTATTTTTCTGTGAAATCATTTTCTAAATACGGAAAATTAGCAAACCTTGATATGAAAGGGATGAAAGAATCTGTAAGAATTGATAACGATGAATACGATAAAGACTCTGCTGCTGATTTTGTTTTATGGAAAGGATGGAAAGAAACTGATGGTGAAAACTTTTGGAATGAAACGTTCACAGTAGATGAAAAAGAAGTAACAATCAAAGGTCGTCCAGGTTGGCATATTGAATGTAGTGCTTGTAGTATGAAATATTTTGGTCCTCAAATTGATATTCATATGGGTGGAGAAGATCTTATTTTCCCTCATCATCAAAATGAAGTGGCTCAAACAGAAAGTTGTACAAGAAAAGAATTTTCTAAATATTGGATGCATTCTGGTCACCTTATGGTAGATGGAAAAAAAATGGCTAAATCAGATGGAAATTTCCTTAGATTAATTGATTTAGAAAAAAAATATTCTGATTATCCAAAAGAATTATTATACAGAGCACTTAGACTCATTTTTATAAATGGGAAATATAACGACAGTATAGATTTTTCTTACTCAAAAATTGATCAAGCATTTAATACTTTGAAAAAAGTAAATGAATGTATGAGAAATCTTGCAAGAAGTATTAATGCAGGAAATAAAGAAGTAGTAGGTATTTCTAGAGATTTTAGAAATGAAATGCAAATAGTTGTATCTGAATATATGTTGAGATTAGAAGATGATTTTAATATGCCAGAAGCTCTTGCAGAATTCCACTGATTTGTTAAATTTACAAATACAGGTATTGCAGATGCTACTTTCTCACTCGAAGAAGAAATGGCTATCATGGATATGTTTGAAAATTTTAATGAAGTACTCGGAATTATTGACTTCTGAGTAGTTGAACTCGACGAACAAATCGATGGTTATATGAAAAATTTACTCAATGATAGAAATCAAGCAAAAATTAGTAAAAACTTCGAACTTGCTGATAAAATCAGAGATGAATTATTAGAAAAAGGATATAAAATTATCGATGGAAGAGAGGGGAGTTTTTTAGAAAGAGTTTAAAAATATTGATTTTAAAAATTCTACAGTAATATATCTGTAGAATTTTTTATTAAATAAAATTACTTATGGAGCAAACAGTAGTTATACTTAAACCAGATGTCTTTATTCAAGAAGAAAGAGATGAATATAGTCAGTTAAAAAAAGAACTGCCAAGAGCTGAAAAATTCATTGAATATGTACAATGAAAAATTACTGAATTAAATCTAGTAATTTTAAATGAAAGGAAAGAACAACTTTCAAAAGAATTAGTTGCTGTACATTATCAAGAACACAAAGATAATCCTGCTAAATTCAATTCAATACTGAATAATATGACATTTTGACCTTGTTATTTGATGTTAATTGAATGAATAGATTCTCAAAAAGTAATCAGAGCACTGATTATGGAAATAAGGGAAGAATTTTTATCAACAGCAAAGGTTGCTAGAAGAAATATGATTCATGCATCAGGAAATCTAGATGCTGCAAAATTTGAAGCAGAATTACATTTTAGATAATATATAAAATAAATTGACTTATTTAATTCCACAGTAAAATACTGAGGAATTTTTTAATAAAATAATAAAAAATAAAATGACTCCAGAAAATATGTTATTTATAATCCTTGCATTAGTTGCTGGAGAATTTATTCTTACAAAAACATTAGGATACTTAAATCATAAAAATAAATCTCCTGAACTTCCAGAAGAATTAAAAGAAGTATATGATGAAGAAAAATATGAAAAATCATTAAAGTATGAAAATACAAAATATAGATTTGGATTAATCTCTTCAGCTATTTCTATTGTGGTAACTTTATTAATGTTAACACTTTGAGGTTTTGGTTGGTTAGATGAATTTGTAAGACAATATACTGATAGTACTATATTAATGGCTTTATACTTATTCTGAATCATTACAATTGTTCAAACTATTATTGGACTCCCATTTAGTTATTATTCAACATTTGTAATAGAAGAAAAATTTGGATTTAATAAAATGACTAAGAAATTATTCTTCTTAGATACTATTAAAGGATTAATTTTATCTGCTCTATTAGGAGGGGGAATACTTGCACTGATTGTTTGGATATATTCTATAGATGAAACTAATTTCTGGTGGTATGCTTGGATACTTATGACATTTATATCAGTATTCTTCATGATGTTTTATTCATCAATTATTGTACCAATATTTAATAAACAAACTCCACTAGAATCAGGAGAATTAAGAGATGCAATTCAAGAATTTGCAGATAAAGTAGGATTTAAATTAGATAATATTTTTGTTATCGATGGTTCAAAAAGATCAAGTAAAGCAAATGCTTATTTCTCAGGTTTTGGTCCAAAGAAAAGAATTGTTTTATATGATACTCTTATTGCTGACGTTACTACTGATGAATTAGTAGCAGTACTTGCTCATGAAATTGGTCACTACAAAAGAAAACATACATTACAAATGCTTGCTTTCTCAACAATTCAAAGTGGTTTCATGTTATATGTTTTTGGTCTCGCTCTCAGTTTCCCAGAAGTATCTCAAGCATTAGGTTCTAGTGAAGGAAGCTTTCATGTAGGTTCTATTGCATTTGGTATATTATTTGCACCTATTTCTATTATTTTAGGATTATTCGCAAGTATTCTTTCAAGAAGAAATGAATATCAAGCAGATGAATTTGCAGGGAAAAATCATGACCCAGAATTACTTATTTCAGCTCTAAAAAAACTTTCTAGAAATAATCTTTCAAATCTGACTCCACATCCTGCATTTGAATTTTTCTACTATTCACATCCAAATCCTATTAAAAGATTTGCAGCATTAAGAAATTTAAAGAAGTAATTCTTTGCAAACAAAATAAAAAACTGCTATAATTATAGTAGTTTTTTTATATATAAATGTAAAGCCAGTGATTTCAAAAATTAAAAATCTGATATTAGTTGAAAACCCTGTTAATCAAGATAATATTCTTGAAAACCCGAGTAGTAAAATCTGAGTTATACTTAACCGTTTTATTACCTTTTTAATCGTAGCATTCATTTGTGTGCTGATGTTTGAAAGTATGGGAGATAACATGAATTTTTATAAACAAGAATTATATATTTTTGAAGCATTTATTTCAATAATATTTGCTGCAGAATATCTATATAGATTATTTAAAGCTGAACACAAAATATCATTTATATTATCATTTGGGAGAATTATAGATTTGATATCATTCTTACCATTTTTCTTATGAGTCTTTGCTGTATGAGAATTCTGAAAAGTACTAAGAATATTTAGAGTATTCAGAGTAATTAGATTACTGAAAAAAATACCACTCACAAGAGGTTTTATTAAAGCAATTTGAGAATATAAAGATGAATATGCTGCAGTAACTCTATTATTCTCAATTATTCTTTTTATAGGTTCAGTTGGAGTATATTTTGTTGAAAGAGGAGTTGATGCAACTCTCTTTACATCAATCCCAATGTCACTTTGGTGGGGGTTAGTTACTATGACTACAGTTGGTTTCTGAGACATGGTACCACTTACTAATATGTGAAGATTTATAGGGAGTTTCCTTGTGTTTTTATGACCACTTACTATCTGATTATTTTCAGCTGTAACTGTTATGGTTTTTCAAGAAGCGGCACATAATCAAAATATATTACACGCTCATACGCGTTGAAAAATATGTAAAAGATGTAGGAATAAAAACTCAAAAGATGCGAATTATTGTATGAAGTGTGGGGAAGAGTTAAAATAAATAAATTAATAAAACAGTTTTAAAATAAAAAGAATCAATATATTTTGATTCTTTTTATTTTATCTTAAGATTGAAGAGTAAACTAAAAATAATTATTTTTAAGGAAAAATTATGAAAACATATGATTATATAGTTATTGGTTCAGGATGAGGAGCAAAGTTAGCGAGAGGATTAGCTGATGCTGGTAAAACAGTAGCTATTATTGAAAAAGATAAACTAGGGGGAACTTGTTTAAATAGAGGATGTATTCCTTCGAAAATGTTTATTCATCCTGCTGATGTGATGCAAGAGATAAGAGAATCAAAACTGTATAATATATCAGTATGAAATCCAGAAATAGATTTTGCTAAATTATCTGATGAGATAAATGCTGAGATTTGAAAAACTTCAGATTTTATAAAAAATAATTATGAATCTTGAAAAGTAGCTAATCTTGAATTTTTTCATGGGAAAGCTAGTTTTGTTGAAAATAAAATAGTTGAAGTAAATGGAGAATTACTCACCGCTGAAAACATAGTGATCTGAGTTGGTTCAAGACCAAGTATTCCACCAATTGAATGATTAGAAAATATTCCATATATGACATCAACAGAAGCATTAAAGAATAAAAAATTACCAAAAAAACTTTTAGTGATTTGAGGTTGATATATTGCAGTAGAATTATGACATGCTTACGGTTGATTTGGATCAGAAGTACATTTCTTTGTAAGAAGTTGATTAGTTTGAGCAGTAGATAGAGAAATAAAAGCAGAATTTGAAGCAGAATTTTCTCAAAAATATAATATTCATAAAAATATTATATTTCATAGAGTAGAATTTGATAAAAATACTTGAGAATATACTCTCTATTATAATGAAAATTGAGAAGAATTATCTATTTCAGGAGATGGATTATTAATAGCAACTGGTATAAGAATAAATTCTGATACTCTGAATTTAAATAATACAGATGTAAATATTTGAAGAAAATGAAATATAGAAGTAAATGATAATTTAGAAACGAATGTTTCATGAATTTATGCTATTTGAGATTGTAATGGAAATCATTTTTTCAGACATTCAGTTAATTTTGAAGTAGAATATTTACTTCCACAATTATTGGAAATTCAAGAAAAATCAGAAATAAATTATCCACCAATACCTTGGGCTATTTTCTCAAATCCTCAAGTTGCAGGAGTAGGGGAAACAGAAGAAGAGCTTATTTCTGAATGACTAGAATATTTCAAATGAGTAAATAAATATAAAAACTCAGCTATGTGAGATGCTCTTCGTAGTGAACATGGAATGGTAAAATTATTATTCTCAAAACAAGATCAAAAATTACTCTGAGCACATATTGTCTGACCAGAGGCTTCAAATATGATTCATATGTTAATAGTATTCATTAATTTTAATGCTACTCTTTCAGATATTCTAAAAACTGTATTTATTCATCCTGCACTTCCAGAAAATATTAGAAATGCTGCGAGGAAAGCAAAAATTGATGCAAAATAAAAAACCCACTAAAAAGTGGGTTTTTAATTTTTTTTACTTAAATATTAATCATAATTAATTAAAAAATCGAGATTACTAATATATTTGAATAATTTTTGAAATTGTTCTATATGGCTTACGTTACAAGATATTGGTTTTTCTAGCCATTGCTCTACGGTTAATTCAATTATCCCATCTTGTATAGTTAAGTATATGTTAAATTCTATACAATTACCAAATATTTCCTCACTCGTTCTGTTATTTAAAGTGTTATTGTCAGCTAAGATTTTATATTTATCTTTATTTGAAGATAATACAAAACCGCTTAATCCTTTGAAATTGACTAATATCGTTGAATTTTCTGGAATACTTGATTCTAATTCCATTTCATGAGTAAATAGAGATAAGCCAATTTTTAATATTTCATTTTCTATAGTATTCATGCATGCACCTTGTGTATTTGTTTTTGAATGTAGCCATATATTACATTAAATATATAAAGTGTCAATAAAATATAATGTTTTAGTTACATGATTCTTTACAAAAGCCAAAAACTCACTAAACTAATTGAAATATATTTTAGTTTATGAGTTTTTTTTGATGACGAAGAATTTTTATGTGACAACACCGATTTACTATGGGAATGGACCTGTACATGTAGGGCATTTTTATAGTTCAACTATAGCGAATACAATTTACAAATATCAAAAAATATCTGGAAATAATGCAAGATTTACAACTGGGATTGATGAGAATAGTCAAAAAGCTGTTATAAAAGCTGAAGAAGCTGGATTGCCAATTATGGAATATTTAGATTCTATGGCCGCAGATCATACAAGAGTTTGGGATCATTTTAATATGGATTATACTGATTTTATTAGAACTACTTCGCAAAGACATAAAATAACTGTTCAAAATGTATTGCAAAAATGTTTTGATAAAGGAGATATTTATGAAGGGGAATATGAAGGAATGTATTGTGTTGGTTGTGAATCTTTTAAGAAAGATGAAGATTTAGTTTTCAGAAATAAAACGAGCTGAGATACTTTTCCTGTATCTGACAAAGTAAAGGTCTCAGAAAATATTGAAAAAATTTGTCCTGATCATCTAACTACTCCAGATCAAATTAAAGAAAAAAATTATTTCTTTAAATTAACTAAATATCAAACGTGGATTGAAGAATTTTATGCTGCAAATCCAAAATTTGTAAATCCTGATTTCAGATATAATGAAGTTAAAGCTTTTGTTGGAAGAGGTTTAGAAGATTTTTCTATATCAAGAGAAACAAATACTTTTGGTATTGAATTACCATTTGATTCGGATCAAGTTACATACGTATGGTTTGATGCATTATTTAACTATTACACAAGTTGTATTCAAAGTAGAGCATGAGATAAAAATAATGAAAAATTTATTGATGAATCAAAAGTATTCTGGGAAGGTTGAGAAGAAAATAAAAGAGAAATATTACACGTAGTTGGGAAAGATATTATCCGTTTCCATGCAATATTCTGGCCAGCAATGCTTGCAAGTTATTTTGATTTAGTTGAAACTGATTCAGAGGGAGTTTTACATTATAAATCATCAGATAATGATTATCTACCTAATGAAATATTAACCGGAGGTTACTTCACAGTTGATGGACAAAAAATGAGTAAATCAATCGGAAACGTGATTGATCCAGTAGAATATTCTGAAAAATATTCAAAAGAATTATTAACTCTGTATATGTTATCAGCTTTTCCAATCGGAAACGATGGAGATTATGATAGACGCGATGCTATCCTCAATTTCAATGCAAAAATGGCAAATAATTTTGGGAATCTCGTGAATAGAGTTGTAGTTCTTACAATGAAACTTGGTTTAGAATCTGGATTAATTTCTTCTTCAGATGCTGAAATACTTTCTATTACAGATAAATATTCTAAAAATTATTCTGATTCTATGAATGAGTTTAATCTAAAAGAATCTCTTGATAATACATTCTTTTTCTTAGATGTATTAAATAAATTTGCTGATACAAAAGCTCCTTGGCAAACAATAAAAGATGATGATAAAACTGAAACTATTGAAACTCTTTATACTCTAGCTGAATGAGTAAGACACGTTGGATTAAATCTCTATGCATTCTTTCCTGAAAAAATGTCAGAATTATTTGCAAAACTAGGGCTTGAAAATTATGCTGCTAGATTAGAAAAATGAGAATTAGAAGATTTAAGAAAAGAAACTCCAGTATTTAATATTACAGAAAAAGGTCAACCACTTTTTGCGAGATTTGAAGTTGAATAATAATTAAATTTTTAAAACCATGGCATTACAAAGTAAAGCAAAAACTAAAATAAGTCCTGTTTTTTATATAGTAATAATTATTATAGCTTTTAATATAATAGCAGCTTTTCCAATTCTGATTGTATTTATAGTAATATGGTTTTTTAAATGAAATATTAATCTTGATAAATTAATAAAAAATACTCGAATTAATGATATATTAAAAAAACAATTTTGAGCGAATTATGAAAAAATAATTGCTGAAATAAAAAAATCGAAAAAATATCAACAACGTGTAAGAAATAATAGAAATAAGAGAGATCAAGTTGAAGATTTATTTACTGATAATGAATGAAAGGATATTGATGAAAATTTCGAAAGAACATCAGAAGAGAAGTTTAGAAAAATGCAGCAAGATTTAGAAGATAAAAAGAATAAAGAAAAAGTTTTTTATCAACAAAATCAAAAAACTTTACAAGATAAATTATCTCAAAGTTCAAAAATAAAGTATAAAGAAAAATCAAAGAAATATTCTTCTGACTATTCTTCATATAAGTTAAATTCAACTAAAAAATCTCATAAAAATTATTTTGGAAATTCTAATACATCAAGTTCATTTTGAGAAGGGAAAAGTATTTGGGATAACTATGAAAGTGTTACGGATAAATTTAGTTCTAATAAAAAATAATGAAAATTACTATTAAAAATGCAGCAGGAGAAATAATAAAAACTCTTGATGCTGACTTAAATAAAACTCTTTTAAAACAATTAGAAGCGCAATGAGTAGAAATACCTTCAGCATGTTTTACAGGAATATGCTGAGCGTGTATGTGCGAAATAGAGGAATGAGAAGAGTTAATTAATAAAGAAGCAACAACAGCTCCAGGATTTCCTCTCGCTGATGAAGAAGTTATGACTTGTATTGCAAAAATAAATAGTGATGCTGATGGAGAAATAATTTTAAAAAGTATATATTAAAAATATATAATCCATCCGACTTTCAGCCACCTTCCTTTGAAAAAGGAAGGAAAATTAAGAATAAAAACCTAATATGATTAAACTTACAACAATAGGATGAGGGAATGGACAATCTAATTTATTAGATGCTTTTTATGATAACTTTTGAAATGATGTAGAAATAACATCTATCGTTTCAATGAGTGATGACGGACGTACAACTTGAGAACTTATGTGAGCTTTTAAAGATGAATTAGGACTTCATTTACCACCTCCAGGAGATTTGAGGAGATGTTTATTCTCACTATCTGGATCAAAATATAGAGATTATTTTAAGTTGGTATTTGAATATATTTTCTTAAATGAAGAATCTATTCAAAATTTTACAGTATTTGAATTATTTACTCAAGTAAATAAGGAATTATTATTTTTCTGAAGAGCTGGAGAATTAAAAGATGAACTTAAGAAATTTGTAGAACTAGAATCTTGAGATTTATATTCAATGCTCAAAAATGAATATGGAAATATTCTTGATTTTAAACTTCCACTTATTCGAGGTTTAAAATGACATAAGTTTTGAAATATTCTCATGGCAAGTTTGTATTATAATTTTGAAAAAAATTATGATACAATGATTGATTTTATGCATAATTTATTAGATGTTCGTGGGAAGGTAATTCCAGTTACAACAAAAAAAGCAAGAATTAGAGCTATTTTGTGAAACTGAGAAATTATTGAATCTCAAGATAGAATTTCGAATGTTGCTGAGTATTCTGCCTGAATTGCTGATTTAGAATTATCTGATTGTTCTACTTGAGCTTCTCATAATGAGGATGTTCATGAAAGTATTATGAATG
>JAYJMJ010288239.1:0-27749 GCA_036873875.1 Laminaria ephemera
AAAGCGACGTCCGGATTATTTTCTTCGTGGAGCGTTGAGCTCTTGGCATTTTCAAGTCGCAAGTTGCACCAAACCAAAGACCTCTGTCCGCTTCACGTTTTGCTTTATCTGAGCTAGCGTAGCGGGCGGATGCCGCCCGCGGAGCGAAGCGCCTTGTAATAAATAGATTTGCTATGCAAGTTTTTTGGCCGAAACTTCTTCGGAAAAACAGTAGTGACAACTTGCAGCATCGGCCACACGAATCAGCTCGCGCTGAAGTAGAGCATATATATGTGCAAACTGCAGTGTATGGAGCTGAACGATATCCTCTATGATGGTCATACGGTAGTGCTAGTCATTCTTACGAGGCGCGTGATGACGCCGCACTCGTGTGTGTTTTCGGTCGCGATATGCGTCTCCCCAAAGGGTTCCACCTCCTCTCTCAGGGTCTGCTCCAGCCATCCCGGGACAATGTCGCACATCACTGCAGTACCTGGTACGTATTTATGTTCTTGTTTTACATCGCCCATGCACGAAATGCCCAAATTCTCTTGTAAGCATGTATGGGCCGGAATACCGACTGATGACGGACAGGTTGGTTTCGTCAGAACGCCAATCCCCCCCGCGTGCCGTGGGCACAACCAACACAGGTTAGCCTTATGAAAATCATGACGCATTCGTGTTGGCGAGACCCCCCACAACCTGCCGCAGATATAGACGCGTACCTGTACCATGTTTGTTATCTCGGACAACATTCAACATTCACAGCTGTAAAACCCATCGCGCGAAAATCTATCTTCCGTTCTTCTAGGAGAAAAAATGTGGAAATGGTCACAGCATCGGCCACGCGAAGCAGACCGCGCTACCGGGGTATAACATGCTTCCGAATTAGCATGCAAGGAGCTGTGCGAACCTTGCGCGATATGGCGAAACTTGTACTGCAGCGCACTCTCACGTGATGCTTGATACTGTCGGACTCATTCATCGATTGCTTGTATCGCTCTGCCTGTGGGCCGGCCCCACTGGCGTCTGGACTCCTACTCAAATTTGAATCCAACATACCACTGTATTCGATGCAAAAGAACGCGAACGCAGACTACACAATGGAGATCATCCTGACTCACCTGTTAAGTCTCGCCTCGTCAGCAGCAGCAGTCTCCACGGACACTCTTTCGATTTCAGGTGATGTGGTGGTGGGTGGTGGGTGTGAGGTTGGTGGGGTTGGGTGGTTGGGTGTTGGTTATTGTTCTCGTCCTGTTTATAGTGTCCTTGCAGGACCAACAGTACATCGATGGGGGATTGACGGCGGAGGCTTCAAGAATTTCCAACTAATTCAAGAATTGCTAATAGACCGGTCAGTAGACTAAAAGTTTCTCCTTATTACGTGATTGCTGATATTTTCAAGCAAATACGTCAGGAGACAGGAGACAGCGCTTTCACCCCTTGACAGACAGCAACTTTGCCGTGATTCGATTTGACTGACACCACATATCTAGGTTTTAGTGCTGAAACCCTCGGTCCTACACCGTTGACAGCGCGTGATTTCCCTTGGTTGACGTGTCTCTTGACATCTTTGCCACAAAGTGGTTAGCTTGTACCAAGGGCATCCAAATCGACTGATGTTTAGTTTCCACAATGGCTTGCTGTCGTACCCATAGAATTGCGCCAGCCTTCCGGAGACAAACTACTTTATAATAGATTTGGAAAATGTTGGAGTATGAGGCTTTTAGAACTTCTGAAATCAGTTTACGACTGGTTCGTGGAACGATGCTGCTTGTCGGTTGGATCAGGCTGCCTATATACCAGGTATGTAGAGTATAGAACAACAGCGCAGTACTGATGAGCAGAGCATTCACAACTGCTGTGAAACTGCTGTGCCACCAATTTCTTGGGAGTTCGCCTATGTGTTCTCTCACCACAAACTATTCACGGCGCATCTATGAGCTATATATAATGGTTGGAAAACGTCATTTATTTATCCGCCGTGCTGTAGCCCATAGCGGCACTCCGCCGGCACGAATCAGGTACAAGATGCGGTACGCAAACGTCGTAAAGAGTAGCCTATGTAAAACGTTGCAACTGCATCCTGTGTTCGGAGAAACAGACTTGTAATACTGCTGTGCTGCGAATGAAAAACATGTGTGTATATAATAGGTGGAGATATAATTTGCAGGGAAGTACTACTGTATCCTCGGCTGTATGTACCCGGAACCCTACGCAACATACAGGCCGGCAGGTCCACTATAAAATAAATTGTACATAATAAAGAAAGTATCCCCGTTCAATGTTTGGCAAGTATATCGGCAGCGCCGGTGCAGATATGTTTTGCCGTTTGCGATCTACTTGTCATTTACGCGGGCCACTGGAAACGCGAACAGTATTCGTTGAATCTGTTCTTGCTCATCGCAGCCACTGCTGTTTTGAGGTCGTGACGCGAACGTTGAGCATGGGTATAGATGCTACGCCGGCGGCTACCTAGTGATCGAGCTCGAACGATGACTGCAAAATTTGCAAAAACGTGTGGTATAAAAACAGTCAAACTGGGTTTTGCCCTCTATGGCGAATCTTTGTGTCGCAGAAATATATTTCTTGTGGAGGTCCGGATATATAGAGCAAAAGCAAAACCCAAGACCAGGTGGATGCGGATCGGTGGGTGTATCGTACCAGGTATCATACGAGTACGATGCAGCGGGCAACCGACGATCGGAGACGCCGTTCCCATCCGATCTAAATTAAAATTGAAAAACACTAAACTTCTTCGTGACCCCAGAACTCGCCGTTTGAAAACCTCCACAAAGGCGGCTGATGTTGTTCCCGTTCCCATTCCTAAGAATCACGCCCCCTTGTAGCATATTTTTCGGTTAGAAAGAGGTCGCAGTTTTTCGGAGCAGAGAACTGATCGAAAATCGGCCCCCCAGGGTGCCGGGAGTTGCGGCGCGAAAGCAGTACACTAAATTATTGTCAACACGTCTGCGGGTCCGAGTGATGCTTGCTACAGTAGGGTATGCCTCAGGCACGAATCACATACTACAAGAAGGCTTCCAATCCTGGGCAGTACAAGTAACCGGCAGCCGTGCAGTCATCATGCAGTTTGAAGTATCTGGTTCACGAAATATTTACTTTCGTTAACAGAACCTATGTCCTGGAGAGAGAAATGGTGAGGGGGGGAGGGATATGCCCTCTATCACCGAACTTCACGCCCCTCTCCGCACATGCCCCCGTGAAAAATGCGACTGACCCGCCTATGCCACCACCCCCTCCACGTCGCCTTGCCTCACTCCTAACAATCTGGCCAATGTGCATCTGCTGCAGCTCCTCCTCCCCCACCTTCAACCTCCACATCCCCCATTTTTTGCTCAACAGCCAATGTACCGCAAGTATGCCAGGCAAATGTGAAAACCCATCCTGTTGCTTACCTCCCCTCCCCCCCCCTCCCCTCACCTCTGTAGTTATCAATCATGAGTTTCCGTTGCTAGTGTTCACCCTTGCCCCGTCCATGTCCTTGGTGCCACCCTCTTAGTTACAAGCATAGTAAACGCCGTCTCCCAGCCCCTCCACAAGGCACCGCTATGTTCACCGCACTGTTGTCACCTCTCACGGCTTAATCGAGATGTATACACTTTTCAGCCGGAGGTACACACGTCTGACTCCACCGCCCCCCTGATGGTTCATAGCTGTGCCGGTGTCTACACAATTCCTCGCCCTTTTTAGTCTGGCAAACCGGCATGTCCTTCTCGACATATTCTTGTTCCTCACCCTATCTCCACCACACAACCCACCCTGCCTAACACGCCTTGGACTCCAGTACACTATCGTTTTTTCACTACAGTCACGCTTCATTCAACTAGCCCACTCATGACTGTACTACGACAGGGGCTGTACGGCTTGACCAAAATATAAATAGCATTGCGAGACTCCTAAACTGAGGAACTGCCCATTTTTTTGGCTCACCCCATCTGTTATCTCCGCACTTTTACTTTCTCCTCTCTGCCTGCAGTAGTCGTAACTCAGATCCGCGGTCACTGACCAGGCTATTCTCCCCCCTCCCCACTACGGTACGCGCCTTCATTTTCATCGCGAGAATAATTCAGCACTATATTCCCTCGTCGACTCGCCCGTGACCATTGGACTCCCGTTTTTGTTTCACAGTGATATTCGTTATACATGCCTAAGTCCATGTAAATGTTTCTAGTGTTATGCTTAAGCGTAAATATTTTCTCAAATTTGGGGTTTGGGTGGGGTATGGAGCTCCTCTAGTGACGAAGGAGCCTTCGATTATTCTACGTGCCACTCTTAAAGTAGCCCACACGCGTGTCATACCCATACGTACGTCGCTAAGAACTTGCGAAAGCCTTTACACGTTTTAGCGCCTAGAACGAACCAAGCTGGGCAGTGTGTTGTAGCCACCACGATGTTCCCACACCTGTCCACCCATCCTCCGCGTTCTCTTGGGGCCTATGAAATACGTTTCCCGCACCAAATAAGATACGATCGCTAAACGCCTACGCCGCACTTCGAGCAGCCCCTCGCCCCCCTGGCTTCTTCGCTTCTGGACGTGCGAACGTGCCGTACAGAGCTGAGCGCTGGACATCCGTCCAACCCCGAACCCCCTCCCGATGCTGCTGGGAATACCCGCCCACTGTACAGTTATCCACAGACTTTGAATGATCTAACGAAACCACTACTTCTATCAGCTCTGTCTCCTCGTCACTTCCATCGACGATCCTGCTGTCTACACTCCGCGTGCAGTTTTCCTGAAGGAACCATGTATCCCCGATCGCTAAACACTGTTTAATATTCGTCAATGCCACGCTCCCTCCAGTCACCCCCTCCCCCCTCTCCTTTCCGATGTCGAGCCATTGCATATTTGGTGCCGTGTCCGCACGTCTCACCCCTCCCCCCCCCTTCCAACTGCCCACTTGTCCCCCCTCCTCGCCAATCTCATCTTCGGACTCGCCCCTTTGATCGCCATTTTCCTGCTCACTCTGCACTGCCCGTTTCTGCGACGCCTCCGGCAGTGGACTTTCCACCCGCGCCTGGTCTCAAGTCACCACACTCCAACGTGTGCTGGCTGCGCCACAGCAGTGGACCATTTATCCGGGTTGACCAGTACAATGACCAGTGCTGTACGTCTAGCCATCGTGCAGGCACATTTATGGGTTGGACGCATGCTACGGCAGAGGCGCACCGTTTTTTTTCTGGGGCTCCTCACTTGAGGAGCTTGATACCTATCCCAAATAAACCGATTTGGGGGCAAAACAAAGCGCTACCCCATGAACAATCCCGTGGCCTAGGTAAAAAACGAAAGTTATAAGCAAAAAAACAACGAAATTCCGACGAGTTTGGGTTAAGAAGCCCCGTCATTCAACAAGCGTTTTTGCCAAAACGTGCTACCTCTATCGTAGCACCCGTCGTTGACTGGGGGTACCTACCCCCGCTCCATCAAAACCACCTCTGTATCCGTCGATCGTATTCTTCGTCCTCTTCCACCTGTCCCAGGTCATCCTCATTTATCACAAACATACGCTTCTTAGCAAAGTTCACGAGCCAGGCCTCTGGATTAATACACCCACCACAAAATATCACACGTCACCATCCCGCGAACAATTTTCTAGGCTCTAAGCGCGATTGACGTAACAACGTGGAAATGTGTGCAGTCGCGTACGTCCAGCCTATGTGCGATAGGATCCTCTAGCTGCGTTGCCATTCGACAACAATGCCCAGTCAGTTGTCTATCGGTTCGCTGCCGGAGACATAGTCGTTTCATATAGTTCGTACACCACAGCAGTGTGAGTATCACTGCATCCAATATATGGGACCAGATTTGTACGGTTTCATAGCTACAGCTGTTTCATAGGGCGGTGGAACCCCCAAACCGCGGTTGAGTACACCCAGGGTGGGCTTTGTTACGGTTTACCAATAGGGTATAATGCGGGGTTGTGCGATTCATAAGCAACAGTTCTGATCGATCGTAACTTTCGGATACTCTCTCACTCTTCACATCTACCCGTCGTATCCTCTTCGGGACCATCGATAATCCGCACAACTGGCGCTTAGAGGGTCATTCTCTCCCCAAATCAGATGGGCTTGAAGATCACGCAACAATTCTGATGACCTCGATCGAAAAAGGTTGGCTCGCGTTTGTACACCGTCTAGTGTAGGATTCTGCAAGTGTATCGCACCACATGCGAGTGTATCACCAATATCGTGAAGACGACGCCTGAGCCCCGAGCTGCTACACCTTCCAATGCCCTGCATATAGTTCCCGCCAGCGTTTTAAAGTTATCGCAATATATATCACTGGCGGACTGTACTTCTCCACGAGACAGGGTGTTTCACTAAACGCATTCCAAGTCGACGGTCACGACGGGCAGGGCAACGGCACCCGGAAACAGACAAGAGCAGCGTAGTGTTGTTCGGTATTTACAGCACTATCCACTGGACCACTCAGTCGTGGGACTATGTGGTTTAGTCTATATTACTATAATAGCAACCAGTGACTGGGTGGTGTAGTGCATAGCGCAATATTGCTCAAACTTGTTTTCATAAATTGTCTCATACGATGATGGTGCACGTAAAAGGTTTGGGGATTCTCAATTAAACAGCTCTGTGACGCGTGCTATCAAAGAGGTGGCACCTTTCGTTTCTTTTGTTTCTGAACGACGGGGCTCCTTAACCCAAAATCGTCGGAATGTCATTCTTGATTTTCAATCTGACTTTTTTGTATACCTAGGCAATGCGTTTGGTCATCGGGTTGCACTTGCAGTTTACTCAAAACCTGTTTTTGGGTGAGGTTTAGGGCTCTTCGGGTGAGGAGCCCGAGAAACAGAATGGTGCACCTCTATCGAAGCATGTGACCTTTGGCTAGCTATCCATGCCTCTCCCGAAAAACGACTTTGAGAAAAATGTTTCGTGTAACCCGATGAACACTCCAATGGCTTAGGTATATACAAATACTTACCGATATCATTCCTGTGGTCGTTAAAACGTTCGTTTTTTGTGCTGTATAGACTTTCAAATGTCAACCGTTGTTGGGCCCATTCGATCTTTTTGGGCTTTAGGCTGCAAATGTTTCAACTGCTGGCGGCCCTTTGGCCTTTTACAGCTTCTAAAACGTCAGGTGTACGTCATACATACCCAAGCACCTACCAGTTACCTACCTGATGCCTGTGCTACATTTTCGCAACACAAAACAGACGTAGGAGAACAAGACAACAACAGCAGCACAGCAGCAGCAGCAGCAGCTGTACGGTGGCGGCGGCGTCCTTCTGTTGTTGGTTCTTTCTCGGGTTGCGTGTTTCCAACACTTGGGGGTTATGCTTCGCAATGATGTGTGGTATCATATGGCGGTACCAGGTAGTATGTAATAACGTGTATCGTATCATATCACACGAGTACCGGCCCTCTGTTTGTGCATGCACAAGCTGCCGCTGCTGTTGCTGCTGCTGCGGTTTGTCCAACACAAAACGCAGGCCGCGAGAGGGTTTGCTGTACTCTGCTGCGTTAGTTTGCGGCGGTCGGGGTTCGGCCCCTCTGGAGTTGTCGCTGCAGCGCGAGGTGTACCCTCACTCACACACCCCACAAAAGCGACAACATCAGCATATCGCACCTTAAAATGCACCGGCAAGTTATTGCACAAACGGCCGCCGGCCACCATTCGGTGTATTTTCTTAGAAGATATGGAAAAAATTATTCAACTTTGAAAAATGTGGCAAACGACACAGGGAGATGTTTTCAGGTTTTGCGCAAACTACAGTACCAACGGATAGTTTATACCAAAGCGCATCACTCCCTACTATTAATTCTGCTGTAGACTGCTGCTTGGAGCGCTTGTTTTTGCTCAAAATGTCGTGTACCTGATGTACCTGGTATTTTGTGTATCAGGTATTTTTTATGAAAAAGTATAACATCAGCCGTCGACACAAAATCAACCAACTGAGGGTTTATACTCGTACGGGGTGGTTAGTTTTTTGTGCTGGCTGCAGCAGTAGTAACAGCAGTGGGCTACTGTACGCATCAAATGTGTTAGCACAAAAATAAACAGTTTTTAGATTCTATGTTGCACCCGAGTATGCTTATGCGACATCTATACATGAAGGTCGCAGCTGCGGGAAACTAATAATGTACAGTACCAAGTAGGCTACGTCATCATCAACATCATCTTCTCTGTATCGTCCCTACGATCATGTCCGATAAACCCGAATCATTTAAATTGCGGTATAGCTCCATGCACTACCACCGTAGTAAGGATGATGCGGGCGAATGCACGGGGGTCGAAATCGTCAGCCTTGCGTCACCCTTCGTCCGAAGGGTAACCTTGTACAAACAACATGTTTGACACAAACGGAATGCCCCGTCGGTAGTAAATGTACCGATCAAAAACAGCTGCCCCTATCGTAGCACGGGCCAAGAGACCGATCATCAACAACATCCGAAGTGGTAGCGTCGCGGACTTGGCTCGAGGCCACTGCAAGTTGGAACGGAAACCATCTGCCTCTCGGCCGTCACTTTCTCCGTGTTCGGTTGCATGCACCTGCCAAGGGGGGTGCTGACGACGAGTAGACGTACGCTGGAGTGTATCGACTTCGGGTACGTCTACAGTTGCAGCGGAAGGCTACCATAGAAATTGCTGATGGCGGACCACAATTCCTGAAGTCAGATCCCTAAAGGCAGGTGCTCTGGTTGAAAACAATGCTCAAGAGAATAACCAACGAAGGAGTACAACTAATGACAAAGTATACGGCATGGGGCGTACCTCTCCATTGTATTGGCCTAGGTTAGGCCGCTCGTGCGAGTGGTTCGATATCTCACTCAAAACCGGTATGAATAAAATAGTTCGTTAGAGCACCGTAACAACCAATCTCGTCGTGGTGGAAAACCCGAAACCGGCAAACACATTGGTGTATTCACTTTCGCGTGTAGCTCTTAGGCGCTGAAATAAGAGGCCCTTAAAGTACCCCCCGTACCGTAGCCATGGCCTAATGTTATACCAGTACTACGTTGTATGTATATAGAACTACAGTAGTTATCCATTTGTGAATCTAGCGTGGAACTGACGATACCTAACAATTTTACATCGTCGTAGTCCCTTCACAACGAACGGTGTTTGGAGTAATATGTGTCCCTGTGTCAGAGGAATATTGAATGCGCGCCTGTGCATGTGGTCGACCATTGACCATTGATGGCACGTTGTTGCCGGGCCATCGTGGGTGAAATCCCTCAACCACGTTGAGCGCGCGAGTCCGCTGATAGCGTGTTTGGTGTGGATGCTGACCAGTTCTTCTTGTAATTCTTGCTCAAACCACTTGTCAATCCAACAAAATTGTTCGTCCTCTTTTTGTTGCAGATAACGAACGAAGCAGGTCGGAAGAATCCCGGCTTTTTCAGCTAGATCACATGCATTAGTAGGTACAAGAATGATTTCATCCAAACAATTTGTTACTGAAGGCGCTCCTCAATTCACGAACGACCAAACATCGTTGGAATACCGATTGCGCGTTGAACACATTGCCTACTGTGTGTGTTCTTACTGGGAAACTGTTCTTTGTACTCAATCACACCCAGCACAACCAGTGTACGAGCCGATTCCACCTTCTAGAGATAAATTCTCTGTGGTCTCACAAACTACAAGGCATATCGTATACAAATCGCAAACAGAGTACCAGGTATAGTTTATGGCCATGCAGTGCCAAACGCAATTAACACGGAAGACCAAAATAACGAAGCCAGCACACCAGACAGCATTCATGGAATATAACAAGAAGCAACAGGAATGATAACAACATATGTTTTGAAAGGAAGAAAGGTAGAAAAGGAACCGGGATTGTTGATCGGTTTCAAGTTTCACGTTAATTCTCAATGTCGGTTGTTTTAAGGGGGGGGAGGGGGGGGGGGGGTTCCTCAAGTGAGGAGACAAAAAAAACGTGTGGTGCACGCCCATGACGGCAGTTGTTGGTAGAATTACGGTAGCGGCGACGTGATCTCCTACATTTCTTCCTCTTCGAAACGCCCGTGTCGATACACTTAAGTCCTTCCTCGCCGCTGAAGGTTTCCTGTGAGACAATAGGGTAATGTCTGGCGGCTAGGTGAAGATGTTGCAACCAATTCCCGGTTCCCACCCGCCACAGCCGTCGTCACAGCCGCAACTCCATCATTGGTTTTTGCAGGGACAGATTAACTAGGCGGAGCCCTTTGTTTAACCTCCACTAAACGGCCGGGCTCGGCTTCTCGGCTGTGGGACTGCCATGCCGACTACACTGAACACCATGTCCGTGGCCTCGTGTAATCATGCACATACAGCCCTTTTTGAGTTTCGCGCTACTCATACAAACACGATCACTTTCGAGCTACGGGTACTGACATTGTTCACCACACCCCATTCA
The DNA here is from genome assembly GCA_036873875.1 of Laminaria ephemera. Classification (NCBI taxonomy): domain Eukaryota; class Phaeophyceae; order Laminariales; family Laminariaceae; genus Laminaria; species Laminaria ephemera. Next base: position 10,362 of record JAYJMJ010288239.1, read on the forward strand.
CGCACCGAACTTGACCCGCCCAGATCTGTTTCCAGTCGTGGGATTACATTTTGTCTGCTGTATCCGGATTCAGTATAGTCTAGATCAACCGTATCGGGGTTTGCTGTTCCCGGCGGGTCAAATGCCAAACACCCATTTAAGCGTTTCTTGTTCACCTGTTAACATATCACTGAGATATAGGATACCATCTCCGACCTGCGTCCATATCCACTATCCCAGCATAAGCTCAGGTTTAGATGGGGGTGCCCAAATATGACATGTTGTAATCCTTGTATATGACCCTACGGTATCGAATCACCACAATTGCGATGGCCTGGACACGAAGTAAAAACTTGTGGTGCGGAAACGACAGCGCCTAAAATCCCTCTGTGGTGGGTACACTCCTCCTGGCAACTACACAACGAACGGGGAGATGGGATTTTTTTCCTCTTGCCGGGGCCCGACCTACCCTACCCCTATGGCAACTGGTTTAAACAGGGATCCCCTGTCCTCACCGAGCCACAACCTCATGTACGGCCTTATGGTCTAGTGGGGGTTCACACTCCATATATACCCTCCTCATCTGTCGATTTGGAGCATCTGTCGAAATGGAGCTACATCATCAACCGTTCAATGCCATTGCGCCACGGTCCTCTGGCGTGGCTCCCTTGGTGGTCCACACTACTACGTATGGGCACCCTAATCAACATTCGCAGACATTTTATAGGTGAATCACAAACAATAACGTGTTGCAATAATATTTTCCGATTTCAAACACGTTGGGCGGCTCTTCAGCTCTCTTCAGTTTTCTTCAGTTCTCTTCAGTTCTCTCTAGTTCTCGTCAGTCCTCTTCAGTTCGTGGCCCCCGTCAGTCAGACGGTACTGTCCTTAAACGTGCCGCTCTCTACCATAAACGTAGCATCGCCAAACTGGTCAACTTGAACGTACCTTCCCACTCATGCTGTAACATGACCAGCCTCTACCACAATCCACGAGCACGCAATAAGGGGTTTTCACGGGTCGGGTAGCTTCTCGCGGGTCGGCTCGTGTCGGGGTGACCAGATCGGACACGTGAAACATAAAAACCCCCTAGTCGGACCCGACTCGACCCGTGAGAATTCGAACACCTCCTGACCAGACCCGACCCACCCCGCAAAATGTTGGAAACGTATTGACCAGACACGTGGGTAGGGTCATGACCGGTGAAAACAAGTGCAAAATACATACGTTCCGGTTAGACGGGTGTCTCAGGCTGGGATTGATCCCCGGCGCTCCCCTCTCACCGTGGACTGCTCTATGACACCAACAACCTTCGAGCCTGTTTTTACACAAGCAAAAGTGACGACACCTGGAACCAAAGCTGTACACGCCACGCTCAGAAGCAAGCAACCCACCAACCCAGCTAACTGAGGGAATCAATAGCGCGTTAGGAAGTGCTGAATATCGAACACAGCTATTGTCGCACCAGGCCTTATTGTTTCAGTCGCTGCCTCTTTCGTGTTTCCTAGTTTTTCCACGAAAGGGGCCGCCATGGAATGTATAATAAAGAAACACAAAAACGCCCAGGAATGTATTTAATATGCACGTTGTGGGGTAGCCTACTACTTCGGTGGTTCAAAACGGGGGCTCCGCCTTCAACCCTAGCCTCTGTCGTCGGCAATATTTCCGACCAAAGCGTGGCGTGATGCTAGCCCTAAGGAGCATGCGCAGGGTGCGCCGTTCCGCTTGATGTCTCCTCCAGAGGAAAGTCTTTCACCCCCTTGCCGTCAAACGTTTTGTTCTTGAACTTGTGGAAAGTCCACGCGCCAGCCGAGACAATGACAGCGCCCACAACGGTGGTAACGACGCCGACTATTATTTCCATCGTGAAGGAATCAGCTTCTTCGTCGGCTGCGAGTATAAACATCCATTTTACGGTCCAGTGTGGTTAGTTAGTCAGCCGAGGACATTCATGTATATAATTTTATTCCTGCACCTCTTCCGTTTGGTATTGGGTTGGGACAGCATGTTAATTCTAAATTATGGCCGCTACGCCATCTGGGCGGAGCGACCGGTTCAAATTTGGCGTTCTCGTAATACCTGGTACGGTATAACATCATGATGATGGGGAGCGTGTGGTTACGATATGTACATTTTTTATTTGGTCGCCGCTCTCAATTTCGAGATCAGGTCTTCAAATGCATTTTCCCTCGCCAGCTATATAAACCACCCGGGGATGGAAGTGCCGTACCTTCCCCCTGCTAGACCCGGCCTAAACTGTGTTCCTGCGTAAGCATTCCCACGGACTGTAATAGCTATGTCGATATCGTCTCTCTCACTGGTAGATGAACGCTACGGTAGTGAGATCACTTTTAGATCGTCCTTTTTCAGCGACTCAGAGCCACACGCGCAGTAACTACTTGCCTGGTGTGTTCTTTGCGGGTTTCTCGATATGCAGCGTTGCGTAATTGGATGTTGCGCTGCGTCAACTAAATATGTTGCTAAATCCGTTTTTAGTCCAGGGTTAGAGCTACACGCGTACGTGGCCAATTCACGGCGGTGAACACGATGATATAACATACCTTCTCCCGTGAGCCATGGTCTCCTGCATAAGAATTCCCACGGGCCGTCATTGTTTCGTCGATATCCTTTTTCCCGGTTGTAGAAATTTGTTATTTTTCCTCCAAGTTGGAACCGAACTACTTACGCGTGCTACAGTGGAGTTAGCACGTTTTGGCGAAAAAGTTTCTGAGTGACGGGACTCCTTAACCCAAAATCGTCGGAATATCATTTCGCTTTTGGAAATGCGCTTCTTTGCATACCTAGGCCCTGGGATTGTTCATCGGGGAGCCCTTTTGATTTTCTCCAAATCAGTTTTTGGATGAGATATTGAGCTCCTTAAGTGAGAAGCCTCAGAAATAGAATGGCGCATCGATACCGTAGCATGCGCCTACTTGTATTTCCTTGACTCTGCAGTACGCCATTTCGTCTCCCGAAGTAGACACCCGTCTCTCCGAAACTACCCGACAGTCTTTGTTTGCCAACCCCCTCGCAAGCACTTTCAACGACGAAGCATGGTTGAGAACGTGTCGTGTGCGACGATGTTAAGTGGTGTTGTTGTATGCTGCAGTTTGTCGGATGTATCGCGTGCAACACATATATGATGCCTGGTACACAGATAACACGTCTCCCCCTGATGACGCAATTTTGTGTAACGTTGAATTAACATGAATCAATTACGTTGTTGGCGTTGTATTGTACCGTTGTGAAACTGTCAATCAGGGAGTGGGCTTCTGCAGGGTATGCACGACTGCGTATATGGGGGTTTGAGGTGGGAACGTTCGTCACGCTCACCGTTTGATTCACAGCACTCGGCCTCCGAGCAGTTGGGCAACTGGCAGTATTCGGGCTGATCTTCGTCGCTTAGTAGCGTCGTATCGCCACTGCAGTCCGTGCAGATTGGATCTGAGTTTCATTTTAGTGTGGTTGTCGGGTCGGGCCATACGATACAAATGATGCTCCGATTCGTATTGGCATGTTGGTGCCAGAGACATAGCCGCGATTTCAACATCGTGATAGCTTTAAACATGTAGACATCCAGCCAGGACACTCTACTCGAAGGCTGCTATAGACGTATCCTATAGTCTAGAGCCAGGAAACTAAACACCCAAGTACACGCGTGCCACCCTAGAGATTGCACCTTTCGACAAAACCGATTTCCGAATAGGACAGCTCCTTAACGCAATATTGTCAGAATGTCATTCTGGTTGTGCAAGATGCCGTGTTCTGTACCTAGACTATGGGATTGTTCATGGGTTACGCTTTCCTTTTATCTCAAAATATGTTTTGTGGTGAGGCATAGAGCTCCTGAAGTGAAAAGCCTCAGAACAAGAACGATGAACCTCTACCGTCGCATGCGGCAGTATTCAGAGGCGTGTTGGTTTTAGGCTTTCGGTTCGTCAAATCGGTTTGGGGTCGTCGTACGTCTACGCATTATTTGTAGTCATCTTCAGTTTGTGTTTTATGTATTGCGATTGACACCAAAGATGCACATTGTCGGACGGTAAAAAAACAAAAAACTTCGTGTATACCTAACCGTACATTAACTCCAAACCCATAGTGACTCTAACCCAACGAGGACACTTCCCCCATAGCCTGAGAAACGAAACCCAAGTAGACTACATCCTTAGACTAGTGTTTATATTTTTGTTATCCGACATTGTACAGCTTTAGCTTCAACGTCTCTGAGTAAATATATTCTCAGCAAGATGAAACCAATGGAGATCAAACATAAATTTGGACACCACAGATCGTACTGACTCGACCGCAGGCAGTAGCGCCAACATCACACCGGCCTCAACCTCCATGCCTGGCAAACAAAACACATCTAGTTGTGTGAGACGCGTGCTGCGCGAAGGGAGACAATTTTTAGTCGAATAGTTTCTCACTAGCGGGGCTAAACGCCCAACATCGAAGAAATTCCATTTGTGTATTGCAACATATTCCGCTGTAAACCTAGACCATGGAATTGTCCATCGGCCTTCGGCGCATGCAACAATTGGGGTGGCACACTATCGCCCAAATACTCCTGACTAGCGGGGATTTTTACTGAGCAAGTCTGCACCATTGCTTGTGTTTCGACTAATGTTTCAGCATATACCTAGGCGATGGTATTGTTCATCGGGTTACACTCGCATATATACTACACATTTGTTTTTCAGTGAGGTTATAGAGCTCCTCTAGTAAGGACCTTCACACATAACAGGTGGCACCCCAAGTGTAGCATGTGTTCTACCCTTTTAAAATTCCCAAACTCAGGTTTTGGGCGAGATAAAAAGCGCCCCTAGCGAGAAGCCTTCCATGGTTTAGGTGAACCTCCCACTGTGGCACGCGTCGTGACGAAACCGACTTGTATACTACAGAAAGCACGTGCCTCTTCCTACGAGCTCACCGAGAGTAGAAGAGGAGCACATCAGCCCCAGGTTGGTGAGATAGTACGAGTAGCTGGTGTAATTGTCCGGACGGTAGACGCTGTACGTAAGGCCTTGCACGTACTTGCCTTCATCGCAAGAGACAGTCGGGTTGCCAATCGTTTCCCCAGGGTTGTACCCTAGACTGAGGACACCACGGAAATTGGAAACAAAGAGAAAACACGTGGGGGTGTGAGATGGCTCAACCCCGTGGTTACAGTAGTCGTTACTGCAGTTGGGTGGCGAAGCGAAAGAAAACCAGACCACTCCTACGGTAGGGGGGTGTTATACTAATTTACTATCATTTTCACTTCCTCCTTTAGGCTACTGGGTCAAGTGCCTCATTATCTCTCTCAAAACAGGAGTTTTAACTGGGTCAAGTGCCTCAATATCTCTCTCAAACCTGGGTCGGTTCGGTTATGGTTGGCGCAGTGCGTAGCGAACAATCCCAAGGTGGTGAATATAGCGAAATCAAACTCAAAATGGCCAAGACAAAAATATAAAGGGTACTCACTCTTCAGAGTGGCTCTGACCGGCTGAAAAAGAACGCAACAATCCAACTCCTTAAAGAAGTTGTCTCTTGCACAGCCACCACTTGCAGAGATACCAAGGCGCTAGCCGAGTGCAAAGACGCAGACATTCAACACAGTATTGAATGCAACAACCTTGAGTGTAATACCTGGTCAACTAAGAACAACACGGATACTACTAATCAGCCAACGCACGGGCCAAGAAAATTCCAAATGATATGGTTGCGAAACATGTGGCACTGATTCTGGGCGTATGATATGGTTTCGAAAAATTGTCTGGTCTTCAATGCGGTTCGATCAGATCGATTTGTGTTGTACATTTGAAACAGACCTGGCACTGCTGCACGGGGGATGCTACCTGTGTGTCAGGAAGGTTGAACCAACGAGGGCGAAGCCACACCACAACCAATGCAAACCCCAACACCCTACGATCGTTGGAAATGCTCACTCATCTGCAAACCGGTAGGTTGAGTTATCCCGGCAGGTGATGTTGAGGTTGACGATCAAAGAGTACCCCGGATGCGTCCAGTGGAGACTCTGCACACCCCCAGTGTCCGCGCAGATATCTGCGTCTTCTCCTCCGCCAGGTTTGTCGTTAAACTCTTCAGGGATGGTTTGCTCGTCGCTGTCACCAGTGCACCTCATTATTAATCCATCGAGCCAGGAACCACTCCATACCGTCAGGGAGTACACCCTGGTACCCGCGGGACACGGTACGTTAACGCTCGATGCTACAGTGACCGTAAAGCATGTCACGATGGCTCTGAGGATGGCCCCTGCCGCCATTATCGCTGTTCCAGGTTACGGTGTGCAGGGAGAAGGCGAAGGTATTAGTTACTGTACGAAAAACCCCCAATAAACTGCGCATGCCCCGGTCCATTCTTGATACAATTTGAAGGCCAAACATCCCATACTAAATCCAAGTATTGTGTTGCACAAACTGTGGTTGAAGTTTTGAAGAGTTCAAACTAACAATTTAGAATGTTTGCCCATGTTGTTGAGCAAACACAAGACTGTGGGAGTTGGATTGTAGCACGAATATATTTTGGGACGTACCATCCCCTCCTTTCATCTTCTTTCTCTTCGGAGCACCGGCGCTGAGTACATCGAGATTAAAACCCCAACCTATTGCCCCTCCAATTCTGCACAAACATTAGGTACCAAGGTTTGGCTTGTGTGTCAAACTGACCACCCCCAGAAACAGCTGACGAAGCTGCCGGCTTCCGAAATTTACTTTTAAACGTGCAAATCATATGCCTAAACGTGTCCTAACCAATACGGCAGAATATGTGCCGCCGTCGAATGTTATTGGTCATAGGTTTATCAATATCTTAAATGAGTGTTTACCAGACAGACTCGTGGACGGTTGGCTTGTTGTCTCTTCTGAAATTTATCCGAACGTCCCCAGATGTTTTATGATAGAGGATGTTGAGGTTATCTAAAACATTTTCGTATTGCTCCTGAAGGTTTGGATCATCTCAAAGCCGACGTTTCAGGGTCCCACCTAGAAGCCACCCAGAAACCGACCGATAGGAATTAATGATTAGTGTACACCGTTACAATGTTTCACTGAGCCGGTGTCAGGTTCGGCAAGGCATGCCTGTACAAGGTTCGAAGGTTCGCCCAAACGTGGTAGGTAGGGCGACATCGAGCTATCACTGCCCCCTGTTTAAGGTAAACTTTCATCGGCAAATGGTGGTAGTGCTTAGGCACGCTTGGAAGGGCCGACGGGGATAACACTCTCAACAATGCGCACACGCTCGCATGGGCCAGCTGTGACGCGTATTACGACGACGGTAGCACATTTTGCCCAATCGATTCCTGACTGACGAGGTTGCTTAAATGAGGAACAGCCCAAATCCAATACCGTTCGAATCATCCTTGTGGTTTTTGCTTCCCGCTGTAATTCGTGCTAGGCCATGGGCTTGTTCATCGGTTTAAACGATATATATTCAATAACGTCAGTTTTTGGATGAGCCTCGTCCTAAGTGACGAGCGACAGGACACCTACGTGCGCCCTTCCCGTATCATGTGTCTTGGAGGGCAGGGGGGGGGGGGCGATGACGGGTGTCAGCACACGATTCTCGAAAACGCCTTATTTCCAAAGCAAGCTACCGAACACCGGGGTAAGCTAGTACACGGACAACATAACCGTTCTCGACCTACGTCGTAACGCTTGCTTCAGCACCTACACCGAGATCATGCATCTGGACGAGTAATCGAGGTGACGGGAGGTACACCACACACATTTAGATGGGTGTAGATACCCAACTGTCTCAAGGAAGAGTTCCGAAATGAGCAAAAATAACATGATGTTGATCAGGGCAGGTCATGATAGTAGGGAACATGGTACGTGGAACTAGAGTTGAGGTCGAAAGACAAAACGTAATGATGTGGAAAACAACCTCAACAAGGAGTATATTCACGAGATATGATAGCGACTGCGCGGAATAACATGACCTTCTTAGAGTGAGTATGGTAATACGATGCACTTTGTACGTTTTACGTTTTTCAATAGTGTCGATCCCTTCTGCGCGGAGCATTTTGGCTGTCTGAGAGTGCCCATGGCAACCCACTTCAATTTTGGAATTTAATCATCACTTCTACGTTCCAGCTCAACTCGTAGAACACAATCTACCAGATATGTGGCTTACAGTAAATCACGTCACTTCGTGGGGATATAGAGCGAGTGTATGGCAGAAGAAAGCCCTGTATACCATGGTACCAAACACGAAAAATATGCAGTGACTATGTGGCCGCATGAGAGTGTCCTCAAAAACTCTGTTACGTGCACCCAGACGCCGAGCAATTTGGCATGAGGAGCAACATGCGCGCATTTGTTGCGGGTGCAGGTGCGTATGCCATTTCATTTGTAAGCGCCCCTCAATACCCTGTGAGCATGGTATACGAGTACACTACTCCCCGCCGATGATAATGACGTTCATTCAGACGCAGCACAATCCGGCCCTTCGACATCCTTTGGTCACCGTTACCATCAAAGTCCTTTGACCCGCCGCCTAGCTAGTTCGGCGGGCTGGCGCTGCGCACACCGACGCGCTTGCACTCCTCACAATGTTTCGCCAATAACTAGAACCCACAACTGTAGCGTCGTGTTCAATAAACAACACACGCTTCAGTAGGCGACGCGACTTTTTTATGTTGCCCTGCCCATATAAATATGTTTATACCAGGAAGACAAATTTTCCCTCTGACTGAAATTAGTGGAACTATTTTTCTTCTGCGTCCCATTCATAAATAAGAGCCGGTGTCAACCAGCAGACACTCTTCCCCTCTCCACTACGGGGCATGCCTTCTTTTTTAATGTGTAAAAAATCCAGCAGTTACTTCTCTGATCGACGCCCGCCGACTTGTCCACACAAACGCTATGCGCTTCCTGGGTGAAATAATCGCAATGTTAGCACAAACAATGTCTATCGGGGGCCTGAACTAGCGAAATCGACCGTATTTATACTTAGTAGTTACGAGGTTTACCACCAGACCACCGGCGACGCTGTAGGACGTATGTATTACATGATATTGACATATTTAAAGTCACAAATTGAGGGGGTTGGCGCTACCAGGCCCGAAAGCGTACCCGTCGAATTTCTGGACGTCATTTGAACGGTGAACGCAATGCTATCAAATGTTGAACACCGACCTGAACAGACACGAGTCCGGTGAACGGTGAAAATTGTGACCATATGACGGCACATGGGCACGTTTGCCAATGTGAGAGAGCTGTTGATGGAACGTGCGATATGTGGCAGATTGCTATTGTTATACCGTAAATCGGCTAGAAACGAAGATGGTTTACCGTGTTCTGGCGAACGCAGAAAATAGAGACATGCCATAGGCGGCACTGCTGTACAAGCCCTGTGTATGCGCTATCACTGAGAGTTGCATGACACTAGCCACGCCATTGGTGTATGGAATGCTGCTAGTGTCCGACGCCGCTCCTGCATCTAATATGCTTGGTGTATTGTCTGTATTCAGAGGCGAGAAAACCCCGAAAAGAAACATAGAACAGTGTGCTGTGTTTCTCGACTTGCTGCCAGCACACGCAGTGAATGTTTAACCAACAACGAAGTCACGAGGACTAATTGCGGTACGAGGAATCTGCCCTTTGCCTTCCTAAGTAGATAATACCATACGCACGTCATTTAGCACGAATCGGGCCTGCCGTCCGCTCTCGGTGACAAGCGATCACTACATCTCGTTGTCGCTGGAATAGTTTGCACGTAGAAATTGCCAAATTTAACAACCACAAAACTTGTCCTCCTACTGTCAGCAGCAGCTACCTAGATAGTCGTCGGCGGGGCATGTCAGAAACTCCTCCTGTCGTATGCGTGGCCGGACTCATGATGGACTGAAACTGCGCTTCGGGAGTCCTCCATGATGGCTTGGATCTCCGCATTGGGGGTGTGGTGCGCGGCTCCTGCTGGGTTAGGCCACGCAGCCCGCAAGAGAAAGGCAAAGCACCAAGTCTGAGTTAACCGACCGGTTAGTGTGTAAGCTCAAGCTAGGAAGAGCATACGATTAAAGAACGGCGGTCAGGTCTGTTGTATTGATTACCGATCTTGTCCAAGAGGAGAAGCAGAGGAGGAAGGAGAGTGTGCGTGTGGTGCGGGGAGCACGCTTGCTTGTCTCAGGTCAACCAACCTGCATCAGACGCATGCTACGGTAAAGGTGCACCATTGTGTTTCTGAGGCTTCTCACTTGAGGATTGTTTCTGAGGCTTCTCACTTGAGGAGCTATTTTGCCTCACCCACAAACCGAGTTTGAGTAAACTGAAAGTGCAACCCGATGAAAAAGCCCGTCGCCTAGACATACAAAAAAAGCATATTGCAAAACAAGAATGACATTCCGACGATTTGGGGTGAAGGAGCCCCGTCATTCAGAAAACAGTTGTTTTAGCCAAAACGTGCTACCTCTATCGCAGCACGCGTCATCAACACGGAAAGCAACTTCAGTTCCCCGGATCCCTGATCGCATCGTCAGTTTGAACATTTCGAGTTCTTCCCAATTCTGAATCTACAGTACGAGGCGATATTGATTATGCCGCATATCTACGGAACGATATTGACATTTGAATTGCCGCACTGCTTGTACTGCCGTTGCGCCTTGACTTGTTGTGGCCTACTCGCTACAGGCGAACGTGTACCGACCAGCGACTTAGTTTAGACTACTGGCTACAGCTGGCTAGCATCGTAGATATCCTTTATACTCCAGTCTCCTGTCCCACTCTATTCGCTGAGCGCCACTCATGATATCCATATTGTCCGGTCCAGAGCGGACCTAACCCCCGTTAAATCCCGCTCCGTCTCGACAGGGATGCGTGGTCAATGGTCAAATGACTAAGGCAAGCAATAAATGAGAACCCCCCCCCCCCCCCCGGGTTCTGGTCTTTAAAACTGGAATTTCCACGCAACAAGGATTTAACCAAGCCCACCCCCACAGATCCATGATCGGTACCCACCCTCTCCTCAATGTCAAACTTAGATTTCCCCCTGGATGGTTGTTGCATCCATGCGGGCAGCAGCTCGAGTTTTCCTTGCCATATACTATTTTCCTCCGCACTCCGCACACGCGGCATCAAGACGCGTTTTACGATAGAGGAAGCACCTCATAAGGCCGAGGCTCTTATCTTGTGGATATTCCACTTGACCCAAACCCTGACTTTGAAAAAAAATCCATGAACGAACTGTGTTCGTGTGAACATCTGTTACGCGTGAACTATTATTCCGCGATATTTCTTCACTGGTACAAACAAAATAAAAGTGGACATTTCCCCCCCGTTTCCCTTGTTTTGTTTTACTTCTCGTCTTATTAACAACGGGTCTCCGTAATACCACCTACCAGGGTATTTGTTATTAAGTTACTCCAGTAATGCCAAGACGGCATTTTTCATATCCTCAAGATATAACGGGGGAACTACAGTCTCCCCCTGTCAGTGATGTCGGATTAGGTAATTTCGTGCTTGCGGCGAACGTTTGTTGCCGTAAGCACGGCGATTGGCCGCCGCAATTAAGGGCGCCCCGAATTCCCTAATAGCACAAGCCATACATTTCTATATGAAACACAGCATTTTTTATCTCGCTGGACGCCATATTTGGACAACGAGCTTACGCTGCGGCCCTGCGAGCTGCTGCTACAATGTCGCTGTCGACGTGGATAGCCAAGAAGCTGAAGCAAAATTGTGTCCGCGAGAAATTCGACCCGTTCATGCCCGAGGAGGCAGTCACAACAATTGGCACGTCATCGAACCTCTCCCCACACACCGTGCTCTCGACGCTGATAGGAGAGGGAAAGTAGCGGGTCAACACGGCGGTTGACACAAGGTCCCACTCGACGCTCAGAACTGGGATCCGTGGCACGCGCGTCCCATGAGCCGGGCCGTGATTTTCGCGATGAGGTTTGCCAGAAACCACCATCGGCAGTAGAGGGGGGATGTCGTCGCGGACAACCATTTCCGCCGGCGGCAATTGTTGTACGGCTGCACAGACCCGCAACGACGTTTAATGAAGTTGCTTGGTTGACGTATACCACTTGTCCACACCGATTGAATTGAGGACGAAGAGTAAGCCGGCATCCGTTGTCGGTGTCGTGCTTCCAGCTGTCCAGCACTGCCGGGGCGCTACAGCACAAACCAAAATAAGGATAAAAATTCAGCTAAATTCAGAAAAAAACACTTAAATGGGTTTTGCACATTTGAGTATATGCACTTCGATCGTAAGCGGGGACGTTTGTTTACACGTCCCGTGTTTTTGCCGAAATTACGCGAAAGAAGTCCACATGTTGCATTTTGCCGTAATACGCGCAAGCTCGAAGTTGAAATCTGACATCACTGCTGGGTGCTGGGTTGGCAATTTGGCTTTCACAACTGCTTAAACAGAGATTTATATAAACGACCCGACGCGGTATTAATAGTTGTCGTCATAGTCGGATCAACGCCCGAATGGGTAGACTATACCGTAACGGGACCAACTCCCGCGGGAGGCTGTTTTCTGCGGCGGGGGTTTTATTTGTGAGTGAGTTTACGCAAGTCCCGCACTACCCGGAGGGATGACTGTTCGGGTGGCTATGTTCACCGCACCGGATCTCCAGGGATCACGTCGGGTCGACATACTCACGCATTCGAATACCACGGCAGCTTGCGCTGCGGTAGTAATAACGGTGACAATCGATAGGGGCAGCTCGCGCTGCCCTTTCCATGGGAACGGAGGGATACGCCAGCTAACGCTGTATTGCGAACGCATTGGAGTTACATTGACACATGGCACTGACTAAATACGCGGAAGTGTGGTGAGCTTAAGCTATATTTTTGCCCATCCGCCGAGGATAAAAGAAACGCATCTTCAAATACGTGTCCCTTTCTGTTTCCCTTTTATTTTTCCTTCTGCCTTGCGCTTTCTGTTTCCTTTTTAAGTACCCTTGGGGGTCATGGACGAGATAATGTCGGTATGGACACCGCTCGTCGTAGATATTGTCAGTAGAGGACAGACAAGGCAGCAACTCTCCCAACCCTACAGTAGTTTCATTTGGTTTTCCAGTTATTTTGCCCTGACGCCACCTAGATTGTGGCATTTGCTTCGTTGCATTGTTTTTGCTTGCTTTATTCTTGTAGGTACGTTTTTGGTTTTGCATTGGATACGGGGACGATGATGTAGGCATGGGCACCTCTGTCGTCAGAAACAGTGAGCAGGTGATAGACCATGCGGCATCCTCCTACTCCTGCAGTAGGTGCATTCGGAACCCAGTATGGCTGCTGCCCTGACGTTGGTTGGGTGGTGTCATCTGCTCTGTTGGTAGTTGCAAGGTGTGTATGTTTTTGCTTTGTTATCAATTTTGTCGTGACGTCTTGTTTCACTCAATGTTTGTGCTCCCTGGGTACCTCTTCCCTCCTCCCCGCAATCCTTTTCCCCTCCTTCTTTCCATTTTTATTTTTTCCTTTTGTTTTTTCTTCTGTCTTATTATTCTTTTCTTTCTTCCTGGCAAGTATGTTCTGGTGTGCTGGTTTGCATATGTTTCGCCCCCGTATTCATTGTGGTTGGCATTGCATCACCATAGCATCTTGCTGTATTAGCAATGTGTAAATCTGCCTTGGAGTTTGTGACCACCACAGAGCTCGTCTCTCCAGGAAGCATCGGCACGGACATTGTTTGTGCTGGATGTAGACGAGAGGAAATATCAGGTTTAATTTGAAGACCAAACACACACACATACCGGAATATATTTCGGGCATGTGTGGTTCCACTCCTGCAGCCTTCAGTCACCATTTCTAAGATATATTTCGGGCATTTGTTGTTGCATTCCTGCAGCCTTCAGTCATCAATTCTAATGGGCATTTCGTTTTGACGTAATTGCAAAAGACTTGGGCAATTGCTACGCTGGAGTGCTACTCCTCCTGTAGTGGCGGGGTTGGGAGGAGTGTGCTCGATGCAAATCTACTGCACAGAGACATACAGGACACGCGCCGATAAAACAAATTGTGTGCCGAAAATAATACCCTATCAGTGTATTACAGTATGTACTCCTCCAGAGTGCGTCAGAAAGGATCACTTCCTTGTGGAGGACGTGGGATTACTTTTGCACTTTCGGACAGTAGTGCAGGACATAAAACAGGAACGGGGGATCAAGTATGCAAGACTGAGGTCAACAAGAAACGGTAAAGTTCGGGAATCGTTGTACTAAAGTTTCCTCGGAGAACGCAGCCATTTTCAGATATGAAATACATCCCCACCCAGTATTTCTGCTTCTTATTAGGTGCCCCGTATTTTACTGCAACGCAGCTTGCCAGAAATACATGAAGTACAACAGTAGTGATCCCTCTATGTTGCCGACTACACAGTGGCGGTTGACCGCTACAGTGCCCGTGAAACACATTGGTACATTTGGGAAATAAACGGAGTGGCAGTATGCGGAGTAGTACCGGTTGACGGTATAGTGCCAATACTTCCGGATGGCACATACTGGCGTTAAAGAGCGACCACTGCTGCTATACTGACAATTTCACGTGAAAGTTATGAACTACCACGGTGGGGTAGTAGTAGGTGAATCTCGTCCCGACAAAAGGCATCCCCCATGGTTTAACCCCCCTCCCCCGAGTACACACTCGTCCTTGTAAGGATTTTTTTATGTGTGAACATTTTAGTAATTAGCGGCCGGAAATTGCGAGAGTGAGTTTTGGAAAACTCGATGAAAATCGACGACTATAAGACACTGGGAATGCCGAACCCTATGTGCGATAAATACTAGCGCTCGCGCCAGGGGAGAGGATCGACGACACAACCTGTGACCACCGGTTGTTCGGATGGTCTTAGAGGCTAAACACTCTAACGAGTTGAGCTGCAAAGTAAAAGTGATGATAGCACAAAACAACGCCAAACAGAACAAAACAAAACAATGCGGAGGGGTATTTAGAGACCATTGGCGGGTTGACATGAAAATCAAAATTCCCTCCCAATTCCTCGCAGAGTGGTATACACTGTGATGAACATGCATAATTATGAAAGTGTAGCTTCTGCAGCAGGCAAATTCAGTGGCCACTCCGTCCCTTAACGTAAACGTATGTGTGCCCTCGTGCCCTATACTGTACCTTCAAACCCAACGATGGTATAGGTATCCGCGTATCCACACTCTCACGTCACACACAGAGGCCTCCCGCTAGAAACGCTAATTCGTACTCGAGGCTTAATTTTCAAATTTGGTCGTCATCATTGAGCACAGGCTTAGGTTGCCTAGTGTATAGGCTATAATATATCACCACACCCTGCAGCGAGCACCGTTTCTCCGCTCAAATTTAGTATTTTTTGTGTGAAAACGAGCCTCAGTTTCTTGCAACAATCTAACTTCTTAGAAGAGGGCGTCCTCTGTACAGCACCGGTGTGGACAAACCTTCCGGTCCCCGAAACAGATTTCTTAATACCGTAACGTTGTGTGAGTGGCACGTACAGACCCAGAGGCACCTTGCCTAACCGTTGACGGTCCCTAGGACCGTATACCTCCGTATGCCTTCACGCTGTAATGCTGTACTCTAGTAGTAATCACATGAAAAAAACTAGTGTGCTGTGTAAGACTATTATATATACGCTCAGCTACACAGGTATGTCGCCTGCAGTCTCCTTTCCGTGAGATGATCACGTTACGGCTCATAGGCTTCGTCCTCCGGGTAATAATCAGACAAGCAAGCGTTTGAGGCGGTCTCACCTCGTGCTTAGCTTCCGGCGCGGCCCTTTCCAGTCTCAGCTCCTTGTATTCCCAAAATAGTCAGTGCTCCCAGAGTTCCTGAATAGATTTAGTCGCGAGCACAACGCCAACGTCAATGACAGTGCTCGCGAAGACAGTCTACTTGATGAATACATACGCGAAATGCAGTACGCGTGCCTATTGCCGACAAAAACAAATAGGACAAAAGATGTACAAAAGTCTGTAAACAAACAGAACAAAAAAATAGAGTTTGTATCCCTTTAACATGATGAATCGCGGAACGGGAACTCGGCGTTCTGATGGTGCCGTTGGGTAGAAGGAACTGGTTTAATGCGAAGACTACGACAACGGCTACCAGGTGTATGTACAGCAGGTAGCACCTGGTTTTTAGTACAGCATTAATAAAATATTAGTCAGCACCTGGTGAACTTTACCTGGTCAGTTTTATTGACATATTATTCGTAGGACTATTGAGTGACGTAGAATGGTTGATATTATACGAGAATCAGAGATTGGTTTCACACAGAATACTCGTTTGGTTCGCGATATTATAGTAGTCACCGAAACAGCTTGGGGACACCAACGTCGGTTCACGTTTTTGTGCACCAACGGTATACCAGGAATGCAATACCCACCCGCTGATCTCATTTAATCAGCTCCAGTAGTATATGCGGTGCCCGTTAATAATAAGTGTATGTTATTTAGTATGGAAATGGCCAAAAAAAATCGTACCCTGGTATGAATTGTAATATGGTCGACAGTTTTCCAGAATATATTTTCTTTTGCCTCCTAATTTTCCGGGTAACTTCCATACAGATCGGCTCAGGTTGGGGTCGGGATTAGGGTTAGGGTTAGGGTTAGGGTTAGGGTTAGGGTTAAGTTTTGGGGTGTTTTACCCAAAACCCCTCCTCGTAATACTGGAACCACACGCCGTACACAAAATAAAATCGCTTCTTCCATACTGTATCCTATATGTTTCTTTACGTGGCCTGCTGGGCGTCTCCATTTAATGGTGCCCACATATCTATATTCAGCCTTCGGCACGAACCGCCGGAGGTGGTGAGCGCGAAGCTCGAACCGTCATCCCACGTGTGAGTCGTGTTGTTGGCCCGTTTATTGCCTATCGTTTTGTTGGTCCGCATCTTATGTCTGTTGATGCACAACAAAACGCATCAACGTCGGCGCCCCGAATATTGCCGGCTAGTTACCGGTCGGTGCTGAATCGATACTGGCTTCTATATGTCTCTCTGACCCCGCCCCGCGGTGACAACGCGACAACGAAGGTCAACGCGGGGAAAAAGTACAAACGTATACCGTAATAGCGATGGGTGGAGCGTGGAAGGGGGGAGACTCTTGATTTCATATTTACCAAAACATGGCACCCAAGCAATAATCGCACGTACGCGTAAGGTTTTGCAGATGTGCACGCAAAGTTCATTAGCGATGTATCTTTGGGACTAGGTCTGGGGTCGGGTTGGTCTGGGCACCACATATATATATATATATGGTTTTTTGCCAACCTGCGCCGGAGCCGCCATTCCTATATATATCGCTTATGAATTTGCCTGAACGTACGTACATAACCAATGATGTCGGATTACGTAATTACGTCCTTACGGCGAGCCGTTTTTGCGGTAGGTAATAAGACTTGGCCGGCGAAATTACGCGACGTCCCCTGTCCCCTAATAACAAAAACCATACAAATCTATAAGAAACCCCTACAG
>JAYJMJ010288240.1:0-10999 GCA_036873875.1 Laminaria ephemera
TACGCTAGCTACTTACAGCCACGAGGGGTAGTTACTGCTGTGCGGGGTCGTGGCTCTTTATTCGCAGTGTAGTGTGTTGTAGTGGGTGGCGTGTGTGTGCTATTTGCGGGCTGTTCATCACGAAAAGCTGTCTTGTACGGGCTGGTGATAACGACCCCAGATTTTGTAATCCTATCTGTATCTATACGACAGCCACCAAAAAAAGAGTTCAGACAAATCTCCCCGCCCTGCGAAATAGTTACCGGAATCAAAGCTCTAGCAGGTGATATACTCCTGTCTGCTCCCGCCACGATCTCCCGCTGCTGCTGTTGCTGCTGCTACCGTGGAGTGCACGCGGCCATGCCTTGCGACTTGTTGCCATGCAGACGTTTTCCCTCGTTTTTGATACTGCTGCAGACAGCTCACGATACCCCACGTTTGCCATTTCCACCGCTTATCTCTCCGCAGCAGAGTGCACGCAGCTATGCAGCGCGGCTTCCCCTTGCCGTTCCACACGGACGGCCGGGTGCACACGGCCTGGCGACGGCCGTGCGACTTTTCGCGAAATGTGCCGACTTATACTCCCACGCCTGCTCCTGCCACAACCAACCCCTTGAAGTGGAATGCGCACGAAAATTACATACCGTGGCTTTCCCCCGCCGCTACGCACGGCAGCGGTGCCCGCTGTTAGCCACCACCACAGGACGTAAAATCTCATTTTAAAACGCTGACACCTCAAGGTCATCGTCTTCGGATGCAGGACCCTCCACAATTGCAACACTGCCTTCTGTGGTGATGCTGCTTCCTTGTCTACCGGCATTGCGAACACGCTGCGGTGATGACCCCTGCCGCCGCACCTGTCGCAGATCTTTGCGGCGCAGGCGTCGATATAGTGACCTGTAGCCTTGCGGCTCCAACATGTCACCGTATAAAGCGTTTTGCAAGCTCCACCGTGTTTGTTGCGATTTACCTCCTCCTTTCCTCTTCCAGACCGATCCCGACCACGCCTCAGTCTGCCTCTAATGTTTCGACAGTAAACTTGCCCCAAATCTCGAGTGAATTCTCAAAAGCAGGCGGGCATAGACAAAGCACGCGTACGAGTACAGAGTGTTATCGTCCACACTCATTCCCGCGTTGTCCGACGTTGTATGCAAGTCTTTTATCTCGTAAAAAGTACTCGACAACAGGCAGGGTAGAGACAAAACATGGGTACAGGGTGCTATCATCCACACTAATTTCTGCGTTGTTCAGCTGTTAGTCTTCGTATCATACCAGTCCACCGTATACTCGTGGAATCCAGCCCTATCAACACTGGACAATAAAGCTAGAGACAGAAACACCCATGACATCAGCTGCCTCCGAAGCTCCCTGGGCCATGAGGGACTCATTGTCGTTCCCATTGGCCCCAACCCCCAACCTCTACGTACTAATCATCATCAAAAACGGTCCCAAAAACATGCAAAACATTCCTGCTGCCCAGACCATCATGTGTGCGACAGGACTCACCGTGCGGGGCAATGCCCCTCTCTTGTCGTCCTCCACCAAACTAAGCCCCTCCGGGTTCAGCTTCCGCAGGAGTACTTCCACCCTCCCAGCCCCCGCTGCCACTATCGGAGCGTTCCGATAAAAAATGGCGTTGCAGCAGCCCCCTCTGCTGCAACTTCGGTACACGGGTGGACGGGACCCCCCCTTCTGCCGGCATAGTAGAAGGTGGGCAAAAGGCCGACCTTCTGGGCACCTTCTGGAAAGTCAGCTATGACGCAAAATTCACAGAACGTCGGCAACCTCCAAACGACAGCCTTTGGAAGCACCTTTTCGAACGCCAAAAACCACGCCAAGCTCGCAGAACGTGGAAACACCCGCACGTTTTGTGATATTTGACTTTCCAGAAGGTGCTCAGAAGGTCGGCATTTTGCCCACCTTCTGCTATGTCGGCAGAAGGGGGGAGTCCCGTCCACCCGTGATAGGTAGCACCTGCTGCTCCCTGCTGGACTCCTATCTAGCCTCGCTCTCCTGCAACTCTTTTGTGCGCTGAGGTTTTACGCTTCTCTGCGTCATCAGCCGCTTGCTGAAGTTCTTGGATAGCGAGACCCTGCTCCAACACCTTGGCCCTAAGATCATCCACTGCATCAGCCATCTGCTACGTCGGTACCAGACTCTAGAGTGTTCGATAGCTCGTGACTATGATTACGGAGGACCATAGTAATCAGGACCCACGGTATACACAAAAAAACTATACATTCCACTGTTTTTACTAACCAAGTTTGGTCATGATTACTATGTTCCCCCGTAAGAGTCGATATAGATGTTTCAGGCTTTTGGCATTTGTCTCCCAGCAGGAAGGGCAGATGGAGAGTGATCCCATGATGCGTCATCCCCGACGCATACAACCACACAAGTCAAGATTCAAATACCCAAGAATATGCCAATAACCCGATACGACACGTATCCGTCATTGTTGAAAGTCAAATAAGAACATAGTAGAGAGACCTGCTGGAGGTTACCCATACCACACGGGTAGACGGGACCCCCCCCTTCTGCCGACATAGTAAAAGGTTGGCAAAAGGCCGACCTTCTGGGCACCTTCTGGAAAGTCAGCTATGACGCAAAAATAACGGAACGTCGGCAAAATCCAAACGGCAGCGTTTGGAAGCACCTTTTCGAACGCCAAAAACCACGCCAAGCTCACAGACCGTGGAAAAATCCGGACGTTTTGTGATATTTGACGTTCCAGAAGGTGCTCAGAAGGTCGGCCTTTTGCCCACCTTCTACTATGTCGGCAGAAGGGGGGGGTCCCGTCCACCCGTGCAGGGTACCCCTTAGTCTTACTAAATCCGTTCTGGAGGAGCTCTGTACCTCTCCCAAAAACTGCTTTGGGGAAAATGAAAGTGAACAATCCCATGGCCTAGGTAAACAACTAACATTGTTGCAAAAATGATGACGAAATTCCGACGATTTTGCCCCGTCATTCAGAAACCGTTTCAGGAAAAAAGTGCTACATCCATCGTACTATTAGTAGCACGCGTCGTGCCCCCCCTACCGTTGACCACAGGTCCTCTCCCCTAACCCTGTAACGTTCACCGAGGGTGGCGCAATCTTGCAAAAGTTTGATAATATTTACTGCAATGTGCTTTCAAATGTACTGCAGAATCACGCGATTTTATCTTAATTTACTCCAGTCTCGTGTAACAGAACATTACAAATAATACCGGGAAACGACTAAAATTATGTACACCAGCTAATTTAGTTATTTCTGCGGCCAAAACGAAACACACCCTGAATGAGAAAAACAACCACACAGCGCCGAATTGCCGTCTCGACAATGATCAGTCTCAGAGTATGAATATGTGATCACCTATAATTTTAACGTCACAACCTCCTCTATCTATCAGATTATCCATTCGTACCCTGTATCCCTTGCCATGCCCTCGCGTCAAACCGCAGTTGTGTGGAGCGTAATTCATTGCGAACACCTTTTGCCAGGACCGGGGGGGGCGGACGTACGAGACCTATTGGTTAATGTATGAGCCGTAAACGACCACATGCGGTACGAAACAAGCGATACCTCTCCTGACTTCGGCCGACGCCGTCTACCTGCACATCAACTCTACTGTCTCCGACCCCAGCATTCGTCCTACAAGCGGGGGCAATATCCACCAAGCTCCCAGCATCGCAGAGCATCAAAAACAACGCAGCAGCACCGACCATCATAACGCCGCAACGGGGGAGAGGAGATACCTGCGCACCATGTCCACGTTTCTGAGCAATGGGTACCTGGTCTTGGACACGAGAAGTGTAGACCCTACCCTCGTCATCGGCATGTCTTTCATCTGCATATCTTATTTCTTGCACCCGATGGTCGAATCCGCGTACCGTAGGGTGAGGGCCTACCGCGCGTGGAGAGCCGTTGAGAAGCGACAAGCCGTGGAGGTTACGAACTATCCCATGCTGGCGGATATTTTCGGAGCTCGCGGGAAGTGGGATACAGGGCGGGTCATAACCGTGTTGATGGCGATGATTTCGTTGGCTATCTGGGGTCTAGAGCTGCAGATGGGGTTAGCCAACATTGAGGGCCTCGCGCGTCCTCTCAATCAACCACCGCCCGTGGTAATCGGCGTTATCGATGGGTTTGACGTTTGGCTGGTAAGTGGGTCATGTGGTAGTTAACAGTGCTTGCCCTCGCCGTTAGTAAGGGCTGTTGGTGTCCTGATTCGAAGACAGTGCCTTTCTCTGTGCAGACAAGAAAATTATTTTCGGGAAACCGGGGTCGAGTGCCATACCTCGTACCCCTTCAGTGGATCCGACGATTCCACGTCATTCATTTCGCCGATTGTGTTTGCGCGTGTGTGTTATGCGCTTTTTGGCAGGTGAAAGCTAAAAGCTTTGACCTCGGTAGCGTGTGGAGGATCTTGCCCAACATGTTTGAAGATCATGCCAAATCCAGGTATTACATGGAGGACGGTGGCAGGCACTCTGGCACAGTCAACGGCAACATCGTTGTCGCGTCCTGGTACACAGAACCAGCCGAGACCCTTTTCTATTATGCGGGAGATCATGCTGCCACAATCGTCGAGGGGCTGCAGTGTGCGGATGATGTGGCGCCCAAACGCGTGTCTGTTTTCGTCGAGGGTGTCGAGTGGGGAACTGTAATTGAATGCGATAAAGGCCCAACACCGACGCCTGACTTGCTCCCGCAACGTGTCGAGAAAAATGGGCCTCCCCCTGCAATAATTATGACCAATTCGGAGGATGAAGTGTTTCTCATCATGGAAGAGATCAGCAGCTCCCCTAGCTTTCTGTACTCTGTATGGACCGTCGTGAGTGTAAACAGTACCTCCACTGAGCTGAAACACGAGTTCCATATCGCGGCCACCATGCGGCTCGCGGAGGCAGTAGTGACTGGAGTTGTGCACGGCGAGATATCCGGCGGCGGTTGCTTCGGGCTGCTCCGGGAATACAGCGAAAATCGAGCATTTGACGACAACGATAACGCCGCCGAGCGCGCCTTACCTTTCGGCGAGCGCCCCAACCCAGACAGTAAAGCCAACATACAAGACACGGAAACCATAACGTTTGGGCTGAAAATTAACGTTATCGGATTGCTGTGCTTGGTGTGTTTTATCGGTTTGACCTGCATCGGTGTCATGTGGGCGATTTCGTTGCACTCCAGCATGGACGTGGATGTCTACGATAGGGACGAGCTTGTCCGCGCGGCCGTTTTTAGCGGGGTGGCAAAAGGTGACACCCAACCCTCTGCGACAGGCAGAATCACACCCTCGGCGACACGTATATTCGTACGCAAAGAAGAAATGGGCAATATAAGTGTAACGGTCAGCGACGACAATAACACAAAGCGTATATGTTCGTGGACGGTTTGCAGCGGGCTTCTAGCGCTGGTGTCGCTGGCTTCGTGGCGGCTGGAGCTCTCGGAGGATCTAGTCCTATGTTCAGGAGATGTTCGCAATCTACCACCACCCCCGATTATACTTGTAAGCGGAAATGGTTCACACGTTTGGCAGGTGGGTCGACGTTCGCGTTTTGTTGAACGGTTCTTCTCCTTGCACTGGTATTTCACGTTTCGACTTCTCGTATTTTTTGTTTTCCACTTTCGTTACTATCGATATTCCTCGTTGGTTAGTCTATGTTTCGTTCATTTCATATATATTTCGCATGGTCTAGGTATACAACAAATCGTATTCTTAATTATACCGGATTCCGACGTACTTGGCAGTTCCTCGGTTGAGCAGCGTTGACTTCCAGTGTCACGATTGTTCGGAACGCGCCGCCGTTTACTTTTGTTTATTGGGTTTGCTTGTTTGCCATTACCCTTACATGGTTATTTATTGCTGATATTGTGGTCCCAAATTTTTCCGATTTGTTTTCTCATCCGATCCGATCATTATTGGGGCTCGTAATGTGGCCACGGTCTATAACTCGGCGCCATGGTTTTGCGAGAACATCAGCGGCGGTCAGATCTGGCGGGGTATCGTTCCGGAGCAGATGTCATTATCATTTTAAAATACTAGGTTTCATTCGAGTCACGTTCTTCGGCGTCCCACATTTTTCAGTGTCGATAAAACCTAGGCTGAGAGCAAACGTGGGTCAACCTTTCCTCTGATTTCTTGCTCGTGTGCAATATGCACGTCTGTACAGGTAATAGAACTCGATCAACGTGACCACGTCGACAACTGGAAGGGCCTACCCAACACGTTCGAAGATCAAGCCACGTCGAGGTATCACATGGAGAATGGTAGTAGTCCCACCGGGGATGTCAACGACGGCGATAGTTTGGTCGCGTACTGCTACACCGAATCAGACGAGACCCTTTTCTACTATCTCGAGGACTTGGCTACGGCCGTTGGAGACCATGAATGTGCGGACGAAGAATCGCCTGACAGCACGGACGTGGAATGTGGGAACGCCAGGGAGACAAGCGCTATGAACAATGAGTAAGGGCCAAGCCTGACGGCCAATGTTTGGGAGGGCTATTCGACGCAAAACACTTTATCCTCCGGGAATAGCGATGGACACCCTCGGTGAGGAGATAACCCTGATCACTGAGGAGAGGAGCAGCTACGCCAGCTTTTTGCACTATTGTCTGGCCGTCAGAAGTGAAAACTGACATGTGCTACCATAGAGGTAGCATTTAGTCGCCAAACAAAGCGTTTCTGACTACGGGGCTCCTTGGCTGGGGAACCACCCGATACCGTCGGAATACCATTTAGGCTTTTATACTTTAATTTAGCCATGTAAGTGTCGATCGGGTTGCACTTTTAGTATTTCTCGAACTCAATTTTTGTGTGAGGTATATTAACTCCTCAAGCAAAGAACCCAAGCCTCTAACCCTATCGTACCATGGGTCAACGGTATCGTCACCGAGTTACGATGCATGTTCCATATCGATACTACAGTCCGCCTTGCGGTGGCGGTGATGTCCGTAATTGTGGGTGGGGATACATCGGCGACGGCTGTATCGGGCTGCTCCGGAAGTTCAGCAAAAACCAGGAACCCCACGATAACGATGCCGCGCAAGCCTTATCTTACCGTTCGGCGAACGCCCCTACGGTGTCATCAAAAACAAAATTAAAGAATTGGAGACGTTGTTGTTCGTACTCAATATCGACGAGGCCACGTTGCTGTGCTTGATGTGGCTCAGGTTTCTGACCTCGATGGGTGTCCGGTGGCCGTCTTGCTTGACGTCGAGCATTGGCGTGGATGTGCACGACCGGGACGAGATTTTCAGCGCGGAATCGCGTCATGAGACGGTTGACAAACGCCACCCTACATTCAGAAGTCCGTACACGCGTACGAAACGAAGACATAGACTATATTTGGGCCCAGATCTGAGACTCTGCAAACGCCCTGAGCGGTTGTGCACGATCCCGTAGAAGGGGTGGTGCGGTGGTGTAGAAACCTGGGATCCTTCCAGGATAGCCAACACCGTGAATCAGTACGCCTGCAAGCCGACGGTACTTTAGTTCCCGTGGTGGCACGAACAATGCGAACTTGTGCCACGATAGGAGTATCACATTCTAGCCAAAACGTTTCTGATTTGGCGGGCTTCTCAACTACAGAACTACGCAATATCGTTAGAAGGCCATTTATTTGTGTGTTTTGAATATATATACTTGTATATCTAGGCGATGGGGTCGTTCATCGCGTTGCACATTAATTGTGTCCAAACGTACATGTTTGAGTAAGTTAGAGAGCTCTTCAAAAGAGGAGCCTCGGCATTATTAGAGGGGCACCACCACGGTACTATGCGTCTGCGGGTGGAGAGGGTGTGGACCGTTGTGAAGAGATACGTTACGGGTACTACAATAGAGGTAGCATATTTTCGCCAAATGTTTATCTAGCTGAAGAGGCTCCTCCACTCATGAACTACCCACTATCGCAGGTATGCCATTCGCATTACTCGCTGTATACCTAGGGCATGGGATTGTTCATCGGGGTTGCACTTTCATGTTTAATCAAAATCAGCTTGAGGGTGAGGTGTAGAGCTCCTCAAGTGAGGAGCCGTTGAAGCTGAGGTGCTACCCCTATCGTACCGCACGTCACTTGCCGTCGATAGGGGTAGCACCTCAGCTATCTGATATCCGTCGCACGGAGCGTGTCTCCCGTCCAATCGAGAGGCAGTTCGCCAGTCGCAACACCGTTGCATAGTATTCTGTGGCCAGCGTTCGTAGCGCACCGCGTTGTTTGGCACGTCTCGCCCGTTTGTGCTTAATGTTTCGCAGCGTACACCTCCATGGCATTGTTTGCTCGTTTTTTTGCTACACCGCACGGACGTGAAGATACAAGGGGGAGTGTACCCTCTATCGTATCTCGAGGTTTTGGCAGTCAGTAGGCCCATCGTTCACGCCCCAGGCGATTGAGGGTCCCGGAATAGTCGGTGCCCAGATATTGTAAGGAGCTGGAATTGTTGGTCCCGGGTGATGAAAACGGCTTGTTCGAGTTCAAATCGGGTGAAGCGATGGCGCCGGAAATAGAGACACCATCAAGACGGCTCCCGATGTTTCACAGGCGAGACCAAATCAGTGTGTTATGGTTATCCGTAGTAAGGCGTTTTTGCGGACAACTTGGAAGAAGAGACTATCGAAGATACAAGGTTGTTTGTCTGAAAATTTGGATGCGCCCAAGAGACAAAAACAAATGTCGTATGTGAGATAAGCGGACACATATGATATGGATTAGCGTTGAGCTGTTTATTAACCCGGAAGGAAGAGGCTCTGTCCGGTCGAGCTATGCTTGCCTACGAGGGAGACACACCCCTAGACGGTGGTTCGCGGGAGTTGCGCTTACGGTTTATAGGGCGATCAACAATATCCACACCCAGTTCTTATCGCTTCAATTGGTGTATGTCGGTACGCGTTCACGTTTCAGACGGAATTTTTGCCGGTACATATGTCACTAGTGGACGCGTCTTGCATCCTCCTAAGTTTGCCCAGCATTCGCAGCACAGGCCTTTGTCTTACTCTTCGGAGATGGATGCTTCCAACACACAACACACAACAGCGACAGACGGGTGCTACGGTAGGGGGGGTGTTATACTAATATACTATCATTTTCATTTCCTCCTTTAGGCCATTGGGTCAAGTGACTCATTACCTCTCTCAAAATAGGAGTTGTTCTGTTTTGTTTGGCGCAGCGCGTAGCAAACAATCCCAAGGTGGTGCATGTCGCGAAATCAAAAACCATAATAAAGAAGACAAAACAATATAATAGGGTAGTCACTCTTCAGAGTGGCTCTGGTCGGCTGAAATCAAACGACCTAAAGGTAGGTGCCCTTCGTACCGTAGCCCCAGTCGACAGTGGACGAGTTCCTACCTTTGTAGAGTATGGATCCTTCCCATACGCTGCAGCCGCAGGGAAGGAGTGAGTTACTCCATGGTTTCCCACACGGGATTGCCTTGTCCGGCATACGCTTGGCCAAAGACGAGCTTGTACAACCGGAAGTTTTGCGTATGGTTCATATCGCCGACTTGTTCAAGGTTTGGTACTGTAGGTGTATGCTTATTGCGTGTCGGTTTGCATCTTCCCTGGTTCAGCTAGGCCCGGGTGCTGGTACCAAAACGTATTCGAGGATCACGGAGGATTTAGGATATATCGGTGAGGTGAAGGTTCGTTGCGTGTCGGTTCCGTCCTCGGTGATTCCTATTCAGCGTGTAGTGGATGGTAGACTTTCGCAGATATTGTGTTTTTCGAGCAGGGAGGCTGATGATGCGGATCTGGAGTTTGGTATTTTGGTTTCGGTGAGTTGGTGGAGACATTATGGTAAAGTCTTGCGATGGTTTACTGTCAACCGTGCAATGCGGTGTCATTTCGTGTGGCGAAAAGCTTGCAGTGTGGTCACAGTGTAAGCAGCAGGAGGTACAATGGTTGTGCTCGGGATCACGATGCGGGTGATCCATCGTGGATTGAATATTCCTCTATGCTTTCTGCATTTTCAACCCTGAATAGCAGGGTGTTGGGGCGTTAGAACATATATTTGTTTCAATTTTGGGGAATGTTGTGTCGTGCCTTGCCACTTTCATCACTCTATGAGACTACCGTGCTGTGGGGTGACCTCGTCGGATCTACGAGTAAGCTAATACCCGTGTGTGTGTGGTTTGGGTGTGAATGTCGTGAGCGTAACTCCTCATCCCCGCACAACTGGCTGTATAGGACAGGCCTTTTAACGCTAAAGGGGGATTCCGACTTTGTATATATAAATAACCTTGGCCCTTTTCGTGCATGTAAAAGGTGTCTCACCTTGGCTCCAAGTAATCTGCTCCGAAAACATGGGTGCAGTTCTAATACCTTTAAGAAACGAGAGAACACAACTATCGAAGCTTAAGCATTAATTGGCATGTAAAGTTCCCCGGGTACAGAGTCTCGCAACGTCTAGAGAACAGATGATTGGTCCGCCGACCGCTTCAGCACACCCAAATGGCCCTGGAACAGCATTACACCGTCGTCGTGCCTCCAATATGTAGTGGTATACGTGTTGTGTTGCTCTTAATGTGAAAATCGCTCTGCGCATCTCTTATCCGAGCCACGTCCGCTATGCAATCTAAACTGTACACCAAGAGGAGGGTGCTTCGGGGCAGACGGGTGTTGGGGTCGCAAGTTTCATGAGGACAACACATACGATGTGAAAACTTGCTGGGAATGACTGAACAAGTGAAGAACAAATCACGACTTGCTTATTTACGGGTACATGCGTGCTATTAATAGGCAACCTCCTTGTTACTTCAAACCTTAGGTACTTAATTTATAATGCGCTCGACTGCAATTTCTGCTTCGTGTGATCTGTATGTTTGTGTTATTCACATTAAACTGATATGTCCACCCATCTACATCCAGCACAACCCGTTTCCTTGCCGATGCCTCCTCCTCGAGACCCGAGCTCTGTGGTCCTAAACACTCAGACAGAGAAGCACATCCCAAATACAGCGTGATGTGTAAGAGAACAGTCTAACACGGGGCCGCGTGGGTCAAGCGGTGTGGCGAAGGAGTCCAGAAGTGTACATAGATTATC
>JAYJMJ010288259.1:0-10998 GCA_036873875.1 Laminaria ephemera
TTTCTGAATGACAATGACGGGGCTCCTTAACCCAAAATCGTCGGAATGTCATTCTTGTTTTGCAATATGATTTTTGTGTGTACCTAGGCCATCGGTTTGTTCGTCGGGTTGCCCTTTCATTCTTCTCAAAATCAGCTGCTGGGTGATGTTTAGAGCTCCTCAAGCTACGCAAGCTCCGGCACCGTTGTATGCCTGGTACTGGTACCGTATATATATATACCAGGTATTTATATATATATACCTGGTATATATATATATGTAGTACCACGCATCCCGCATTGTCTGTCATCATGCACCATGATGACCTATACACCAACGTAGAGCAGAAGTATTAGGAGAGTACTAGTAGTTGTAGATGTGGTTGTACCGTAACAGCAAACGTACTGTAGTAAAGGTAAGAGGAGTACAAGAAATAGTGGTAGTAGTAGCAGTAGAAACAGTAGGAACATTTCCATTTCGGAAGTTTTCTATCTGCTCAAAAAATAAAGAATCCGGACGAGATCATCTTGTTGATACTAACGCATTTCCGACATTGATTTTCCACTTACAATAGCAGGCTGGCAACTGCATGGAACTAGGAGATCCGGATTTGGTATTCCACCCTTTCTCAAGTAAGATGTTTGGTGTAATCCAGCATCCCTGACAACGTTACTACATTACCATTAGCTTGTCTGGTACCGGTATATGATTCCAGCTCTTCGCGGCCAGTAAGTTCCAACTCACGGGCAAAACGGCATAGTGCTCTGTGACCGTCTCGACGAGCCGTGGGGGAAATACAACATGCCATTAGAGCAGAAGCCGTCGTGTGCTTGGCTTCACGAATAAGAGCGCTGCAGCTACTGAACACGTTAGACTGTAGGGGTGGGGGCGGGATGTCACTATTTGTACCTTTTTTACTTCGAGGAAAGAGGTCTGTAGAGGGAAGCGGGGGGTGCTATAAAATGAGTTACACCTATTGTCGACAATGAAGAGAAAGCGTGCAGCGGAGGGTACGGGTAAACACACTTCCGTTCGATAAAGCGAATAACGGATTTGGTCGAAGATAGGGCGGTGTGAGGTGCAGGTGCCAAGTGTTTGGATATAATATGTACCCAACGCGACAATTAAGAGGGAGGTGAGCTTTCCACGCTGAGTAAACATTGACCTGGAAAGGAGTACAGTGGTCGTGGAAGCGGGGCGGCGCATTGACAATGTTCAAGGAATCGCTCCGGGGAAAGGGTAGTGAACCAAAGTAGCAATTTCCCAACCATGTTATATATATAGCCGTCGTGGGATAGTAGGACATGGGGATCCGTCTATTACCTTACAAATGTGGCCTTAAGGCAATCATTCCTCGGAAAGGAGGAAGGAAAAGGTCAACCATGCCGGAGTTGCCCTCTTGCTACGACAAGCGGTGAGGAAGTTCAAGCGAATGGTGCACGGACAAAATGGCGAACCAACAACAATCGCAAAGAAACACAAAATATCCCCGAGCTACCATAGAACGCTAACCGCCACCAAACAGATCGGAATGCTGGAGATATAAAGAGCAATATATCCTCCCAAGTATCCAACAGTCACACTATATCCTTGAGGTACTCGATTATACAAAGTATTCGTTTCCTTCATGCTTACTGGCGTGTAGTTCGACGTAAGAACTACTGCACATCTACTGGTAACCTACACAAGGGGTCAATCGATTTCAAGAGACCACCAGTAGAATACACCAGCAGCATACAACGTGAGAGTGCGTCGCCCTCGTGATTTCTGTTTATGTTTTCTGCTGAGGCGAAGTTGAGGGGGTGAGCAGGGCAAATGTACGGTACACGAATTTGGTATATGAAGCCTGGAATGACTGAAGGGGGGGGGGGGGGGCTGGGAGGATGTCAATATTCTATGTATTTCTACCATGAAGGTGCGCAATGCGCCGATAGGCAGAATAAAGTTGTGGTTTAAAATTTCCGACTTGCGGTGGCTCTCAGCGGAAGCGAATGCCCAATATTTCTGTTGGATGGTTAATATTTTGAGAAAGAAAACATTTCCGTGGTAATTACTTAACCTTCATGTTTAACGGGATGATCAATATACGGTTAGTAGGCAATAGAGCCGGCTCCTACGCCCCAATGGCGGCGGGTCCATAGTTCGAAACTAACCGATCAATGAGGGATATGCCGAACCTGGTGTATTTAAGACGCAGAAACTCCAAAAACCAAAACAATTACGGCGGGTCCTTGTTCGTATTCTCAAAAGGATGCATCCCTGATCTATCCGATCGAAAGGTCAAAAGCAACATCGTGGGCGGACAGCGGGTCCTATTACAATTTCGCGCAAGTTTTCAACCCTCATTCACTCGATCTAATAGTTACAATCGATAGCGTGCGGAGCTCATTCATTTGATCATCTGCTGGAACTACCTCGCGAGCGTAGCAATTATATGCCATTTTTAATGAGCAACGCCACAACGAGCACAAGGAATTAGCTGACGACTTGAGGTTGACCTCGGCAACGTCGGTGTGTGGGCTATGTCGACTGGTCGATTGGAGCCCTATCGTGATCCCTTGTGATTTCTACGATCAGCCATAGCCGGGGAAAGTCCCGGGCGATGTCTTTGTAGATTCTGAACCGGGAGAGTGATTATTCGGCTCACACAGCTCACGCCGGTATGAAATCGATTATGTCCACATTTGCTAAAGATTATTTGCAGAAGGTGGAAATAGAGAGATGGCCCAGGGTAGTCGGCTGATATATTTGTCAGCTCAAAACACTTATTTAGTATAGAGGTATTGGGGACACGCATTCAAGAAGTATTATGTTAAGAAATAAAGGCTCAAAATGTCCAAACGAATACGAAGGTAGGTGTAAGAAAGACAGCTCGAACTGGGCAACATGATCAAAAACAGTAAACGAAGCAACAGCAGCGGTCAACGCCCACTCAAGATGATGGAAAGGTGGTATGTTGTGCCGACAAAAGCAAGATTCGGTAACTGGGAAATGTATCTGGCGAGGGCACGCAAAAAAGGAACGTTTGAGCCTGGATGCTAAATTGACGTTTATTAACAGCGGGCATCCACTGTACCTGGTACGTCATCATGGTACGTTGAATGCACACAGAATTTACGCCAAGCCGTGTTCTTTACAACAGACGCGGGCTGCGATGGGGGTAGGACTTTTTTGCTTTTATCGTTTTCGGAATTTCGACGGAGATCCTTATCCCAAATTGGTCGGAATTTCGTTCTTGTTTTGCTAGATTTTTGGGTGTATACCTAGGCCGTGGGATTGTTTATCGCGTAGCATTTTTTATTTACCCCAAACTAAATAACTGTGAATCTCTACCGTAGCGTGCGTCAACACATACATCAGCATACCTGGTACGAATTAAACATACATTCTTGGTCCAGCGGTGGTTCGGGTACATGGCTATATGCACATCTACTAGTTGTACTACAAGGCAACCCTTCGGGACGTAGTTGACTTGAAACCCTGGGGTAGACGCAAGTTGAAAAAGATGAACATAGACACGCAGTAGGCCAGAAAATATGTGCACCACCAGGTACGAGCGTATTGTGGGAATCGACGGTGTGTGATGTGTGGTAAATGTTGCTTTGGACGCGAAAAAGTAATCGTGGCTTTATCGTGATGAGCACAGCGCACGTGTATGCATATATGGGCACAAAGCACCGTGGTTGTCACAAACTCAACAACAGTTTGAACCGCAACAGCTGCTTCTGTATCGCTGTTACTGTTGTACGGCTGATAGTGGACTGCCGTGCAGTGCTGTACCAGAAATGTGGCTTCAAGGTGGGTTCTTTTGGACATCAGAGGAAACGTACACCTGGTTTCAGTCACGAAAAAGCATTTGGGTTGAATTAGTCCGGATCGTGTTCCTTTTGCGATGGAACACACCCACATACACGGACACACAGAGCCACCATTCGTTGCTGTCGCAGTGAAAAACGAAGATATCGATGGCGTACTCCTTTGCGCGGTACTCGGCTGCGCATGGAATTTGTTGCTGATGGTCTATGTGCAATATTTTTGTTCAGAAACAGGGATCGTAAATGTGGAACAACAAAATGGACATAAGAATAAACTTCTGATGAAAGTTATTATTGTTGTTCGGCCGGAAATCAATTTTGGACTTGCACAGCAGAGTGATTGATGAAACATTTATAGACCGTACACATCTGCATCACATCTCAGCACACCATGCCCCGAGGTCACAGAAAGAAGTTCGTGACCGTCGTAGATACGGACCTGTGTTCTTCCCGTCAAGCGAAGCGACTGACGACGGTGACACATTTTAGCCTGAAGCGTGCTACGATAGAGGTAGCACTTTTTGGTTTTTTTTTTTTCTGACTGACGGGGCTCCTTAACCCAAATTCGTCGGAATCTCAGTTCTTGTTTAGCAATGTGAATATTTTTTATACCTAGGCCATGGGTTCGGTCATCGGTTTGCACTTTTAGTTTACTCAAAAAAAAAACAAATCGGTGAGGTATAGAGAGAGGTCCTCAAGTGAAGGAGCCCCAGAAAAAAGTTGGTGTACCTTTACCGTAGCATGTGTCGCCTATGCCGTTGACGGTGTTGCTTAGGATGGTGTTACATCTCTGGCGCGTGCCACGATAGAGGTAGCACGTTTCGCCTGAGACGGTTTCTGAATGACGGGGCTTCTTGACCCAAAAATCGTCGGAATGTCGTTCTTGTTTTCCTATCTGAATCTTTTGTGTACGTAGGCCATGGGTTTGTTGATCGGGTTGCACTTTCGGGTTTTTCTCAAAATTGATTTGTGGGTGAGGTTCAGAGCTCCTTAAGTGAGACGCCCCAGAACAAAAATGGTGCACCTCTATCGTTGCAGGCGTCCTCTCTCGCACGAGGTGTGCTCTTCTACACTAAATCCAAGGTAGAGCCATCGGAAACGGCAGCCTCCGATTACAGAAACCCGCGAGTTATATGCAGTGATGATCATATTGGTGGTTCTGGTGTGTGACCGCGCTCGTCATGTTAACGCCCGAAGAATATGTGGCCGCACCTTTACGGTCACATGCGTAGATATAGGAAGTTATCCATCTCGATAATGCATTTCTTGTATGGATGTAAACAACAAGGGGAGAGAGAGGGGGAGGCTGTGAATTTTATTTGTGTTTCGGGTATGTGGGCGCCCTGTCCACAAGGCAAGCATGTGCCACCTGATCAATGTAGAATTGGGGAGCAGGGTGATTTGCTGTTAACGGGTTCGGTCACTCACCTCCGAAAGGGCTGTATATAATCAAGAATCCACGGATACACCCGGTGCGGTGCGATAGGCAGCATGCATAGGTAGCGCGAGAATCTGTCGGGTCTGACACTACCATACACATTAGCAAATGCGGAACGTGTGGGCTCGTTGCAGACCTCGACTATTCCGTACAGCTTGAAGCGGATGTAAGCAATGTTTGCTCAAAACGGCACGCCACGAAATTACTCTGTCTTACGTAGACCGCCATGAAACGATAAACAATATTGAGGACACAAAACTGTCGAACAGGTGCAA
This sequence comes from Laminaria ephemera, assembly GCA_036873875.1. Taxonomy (NCBI): domain Eukaryota; class Phaeophyceae; order Laminariales; family Laminariaceae; genus Laminaria; species Laminaria ephemera. The sequence goes on from JAYJMJ010288259.1 coordinate 5,508, forward strand.
ATGTGTACCCGGCAAGTTAGGTGTTACACCCACAAGACATTGAAGGCCCGATTGCGAATGAAAAGCAAACACTCGCGGTTCAGGGGTTTAGTTAGACGTGTCATGTCGATCATAATAATTAAGTCGGAATCGCCGCCTCGTTAGCGTCAGCGAGCATTCTGGCGGCTGTGGTGACACAAGTTTCCATATATCGGACGAGGAGACAAGGCCGAGGGCGCCCCCATGTCTGCGAAGTGTCTCGCACACGCTTTGGTAGGATCTCACTTGGAAAGCTGGGGGGAGTTGTGCAAGCCAATCGCTAATCCACCGGCTTCCAATACACTGACAACTTTTTCACGTTACGGCCGAGAAAAAATGTGCTCAGATAGGTTGCAGTACACTTCGAGTACATCATTCTTTTTAACTCACACGGTCTGAGATGATGACAGAACCGGTGTACTCGCCTACAGATTAGGGCAAAGTCTGAAAATGCGGGATGCACCTGGTATATGCTGTGATCGCCGTTTGCAAAACCTTGCTTGACCCAACGTACGTTCGTGCGGAAACAGCCCGATTGTGTCCTTATTTTTCAGTCGCCAGGATTGTAGGGATACCTTCAGCAACAGTTTCAACTGCAGCGCCTGCACTAGAACAAACCCAAATGCGTTGCAACGAGATATTGACATCAGGGTGATACTGGTATCGAATAAAAAATTACTGTTAGAGCGCAACATAATGGGACGCGCGGTACCGTACGGTCTTGCGGAAGTTCCAATTTAAACATTCATGAATTATATTAAATCTGCTGCATACACAAACGCGAGCGGTACATGGATGTAAGTGCAGACATGCACAAATAAGACAACGAGGACATCTGCAAGGCATATTCAAAAACACAGTACTCATGATGACATCAACTGTCCAGCAACGAGCCGGCATTGACGTAAGTACCAGCTACTCTACAGTAGGTACAAACCGCCCACCGCATACAGCCTTGCCTGCAGAAAGTGATACAATAAACATCAGATGTAGCTCAACGCACCTATAAATACAGAGTCGAAACCATTGTTGCCACGACACAGCATGCCCGCATCAGTAGATGCTCCGTCAAAGGTAATGTAAACAATACACGGTGCATTCTAGACTCCGACAAACACAAAATGTGTACGTCAAAGACCCATGACGCGTTCTACGATAAAGATCGCACTTTTTGTTAACGAACAATTGTGAACGGCGGGGCTCCTCACCCCAAAAATCGTCGGAACGTCATTCTTGATCTTGCCATTATAATATGCTTTGTACCTATGCCATGGGTTCGGTCATCAGGTTGCACTTTCAGCCTACTCAAAATAAGTGTTTGGGTGAGGTATAGAACTCTTCAAGTGAGGAGCCTCAGAAAAAAAAATGGTGCACCTCTATCGTAGATGCGTCCCATGCCACGGTAAACATGAACCTCATTTTTTTCTGTGCATATTCACGTGAGGAGGAGCTCTATAACACACCCAAAACTCTATTTTGACAAAAAAAAGTTTCTCCCTGAACATCGATGGACAATCCCATGGAGTGATAAACTAGGAAACACGAAACGGAATCCCGGACTCCAAAGACGTTGGGTATTTCCTCTGTGGAAAACGCCCTCATACAGCAACAACTTGGACATAAAACTGTTCCGCTTACCGTAGCACTCATCGAAATATATAGGAATAAAGGGACTCGCGTTTAGAAGCACAGCGCGACCAACTGGACCAGGAAATCTTTTCTACGGGGTATTTTATCGCCATCTTTGATAGGAAAACCGGTAAACCGTCATCATCATCCTGAACGCTTCTTCCTCGCTTTGTCGGGTGACTCGGTTGTGCCAAAAAAATATAAACAAGAACAAATGATGGCCCAGACATGTGTGTCAGGACAATCGGGACCAGGTGTCTGCAGCATAACCAAAACACATCATACCGCTTGCAACCCATGCTTACGGTTGAACAAGCCAAAGTACTCGACCAACGCCACGTCCCTTGGGAGGTATATCTTACAACACAGCCTGTGTCCCCGAACGATATTCAACTATGAATATTAACGTGTGATTCGGTCCGGAACTGTACCACATTTTTGCTCTGCCCACGTCCAACGATTACCCAACGATAAAAACAAAATTATACTCTGCATACCCAACACATCAAAAATAGCACTCAGCCTTGACATTGAAAGAGGACCCCCTAACATCAACGTCTGATGAGCTACGAACAGTGCTCTTGTTGCCTTCGGCTCGCACAGCGAGCACCATGCCTTCATTAAGGGGGCCGTGGTTTCGGCAGTGCGAAGGCTGTTCTTCAGCTAACCCCCACGTCGATTTCACCCTACAACCTGTCACCTTGCACCGTGACCTAAAGTTTACCACCGGACCGTCCAGGATGTTTCCCTTGTGCAAACCACATGCAGTTGCCGCACCACCAATTAGTGCACCCCACGACGGTTGTTTCATGCAGGAGTCATGTGAGCAACGCTTACTGCAAACATCTACCATACCAACTTTAGCATGCTGCTTGCAGAGCACAGCCGGCTTGCTGCCCTCGATATTGAAGGAGGCTGTGGTGCTGCAAGAGTTGTATGAGCAACGGTTGCGGCGGACAACGACCATCCCGTGCTCAGCATGTTGTTTGCAGTACTTCGCCGTCTTTATGCCTACGGCATTGAAGGATGCTCTCGTCGTGCACGCATCATGTGAGCAGCGATGGCTAAGAATATTCACCATGCCGTCATAAGCATGTTGCCTGCAAAATGCTGCCGGCCTGCTGCCCTCGAAATTGAAGGAGGCCGTGGTGGTGCAGGAGTTAGATGTGCAACAGTTGCGACGGAAGTCCACCATACCATCCTCAGCGTGTTGTCTGCAGTACCTCGCCCTCTTCATGCCTACGGCATTGAAGGATGGCGTCGTCGTGCACGCATCATGTGAGCAGCGTTGACGAAGAACATTCACCATGCCGTCATGAGCATGTTGCCTGCAATATACTGCCGGCTTGCTGCCCTCCAAGTTAAAATTGGGGGTGGAGGTGCAAGTGGCATGTATACAGCGCCTTTTGGAGACGTCAACCATACCCACCTCAGCATGGTGGCTGCAGTACAGCGCCGTCTTGTTGCCTTCGAAATTGAAGGAAGGTATAGTCGTACATGATGTATATGAGCAACGCTTGCTGCAGGGGTTGACCATACCGTGGTTAACATGTTGGTTGCTGGTAGGCTTCGCCTTGTTGTCCTCGACGGTGAAACGGGTTCGCCTCCTCCAGATGCGGACGTCAACCATGCCGTTCTCGGCATGTCGTCTGCAGTATGCGGAAATCTCAGTGCCTTTCACATTGAAAGAAGCTATCGACATGCACGATTCGTGAGAGCAACGCATGTTGCGAAAGTCGATCATGCCGGTTTTAGAATGTCTCTTGCAGTACATAGCCGTCTTGCTACCTTCGGCATTGAAATAAGCTCGTGTCGGGCAGAGGTAGTTGAAACAACGCGCCATCTAAGCCTCTAGTTTGAAGAGTGGAGAACCTGGCCAAAATAAGATGTGAGGGGGGGGGGGGGGCGTATATTACCCAAAAAGCCGGTGCGTCGGGCATAGCAGGACGGTGGCCGATTGAAGTGATACTTTTGAGTGAGCTCTGTTCGTCTGCTCAACAGAGCCCTTCAAAGAAACAGTGTAGAACGCACGAGCTCTCAGACGAAAACCCCGCATGCCATACCGGCGTTCCAGCGTTCTTGGTTTACAAAGCCGGTGTGCTCACAGTTTGATTATCCCAAACCCAGGGAGTAGTACTTGCTGCAAAAGCAACGTCTTTCAAGCAGCAGCTATACACAGTTTAGAAGATATTCAGGATGTACCATTGGGATGGTTAACCGTATTTCGAGAAAAGAAATCACTCATAGACTAAACAACCAACTTCTTGCGCTCAATGCATCGATATCTAGACACTGTAGATTGGAGTACATTGACTACCATTTATCTTCAGAGCGTCGTTTGCGTCCTTTACCCAGGCTAGGTTTCACAACAGAATCAAATGTGGCCTGAGGGAAGCACAACGATCGGGGCTTTTGAATGGACGGGTACAATACTGAGAGTCTACTGAAAGTCAAAGGGTTTGCAAACAGGTCACATCTGAGGACGTCGAGCCGACAAGACACAGTCTTACCCCGTGTCAAGGTACTTACACATGGTAGGATGAGAACGATCAGGAGTATTTCTTCAAAGGTTGACGCGATATTGTAGAGGCCCATCCCACGCCGGTGGTGGTGCGGTCGGCGTCGATCGAATGCGTGTCGGGGGCTGAATGGGTGCGATTGGGAACGTTGTCGCACTAGATGAAGGGCTCAATTCACAGGGAAATTTCGATGGCCATCCTTGTACGTGGGTGTGCCAGAGGCTGCTGGGGTCAGGTATCAAACCTATTCGTGGATTCTAAGAGCGGCAAAGTATACTCGTTGCAGAGTGTGGTGGGAGGCTTTAGTTAAGCATTGAATCCGGTGGGCGTGGGATCAGGGCCTCAATCGGAACCAGGTTCACCCACATGTTGATCTATGTCAAAGGAACTCTCCAGGCTACTTTGATCGAACAGAGCAGTGGTCAATACATAGCATAAATGTGTGAATGATGGTCAATGCACTGTGGAGTGAGCGTCCCCCAGGATTTTGTTGGCGTCTTTGGTCGCCTTCTTGTGTGGTTGCTCGCGATGAGGTCTATCGCTCGTTCCGCTACCTCCTCGTCGTTCTCGCCGGCTTTGACTGCGATGGGGCGAGCGCCGAGCACCCTCATTCCGTGTCGTGACTGGGGGTGCTTTCACATAAGCAGGGTGCACTGCATATTTACGATACCAATCCCACCCCCTACTCCAGATGGTACCGCGTTTTCTTCACTCTAATTTCCGTAGCACGATAAAATCTCACGACGTCAGTCTGGACATTTTCGATTATCAGCACCGAGAGTGTGGTTGTGCCATCTAACCCACTTCAATGTGTTTCCGCATACTGAATTCGTACCGTCCTCTCGATCGGTATCTGCTGGTATCTCTTACACGGACGTTTCTGGCGTGATATATCATACGTGTCTATTGATACGTGCACAGCGACTCGCACTACTAGTGCTGCAGCTGGTCGCTGCTGTCTGCTGCACGAGCAACGTACTCGCCGGGGTAACAGACGATCGACTTCCCCACGTATGTTCTGTAGTACTGTAAGTGACTGGCTAACATCCAGCTTGACATGACGAGTAACAGAGACTGATCCTACGTTAGGGGGGCTACCCCAATTTTCACTCCCGCGTTTAGGCCACTCGGGCGAGTGACTAATTATTTCTCTCTAAACAGTATTTTTTGTTTTGTTGGCGCAGCGCAATTGACAATAATCCCAAGGTAGTGCATATCGCGAAATCAAAAAGCATAAAAGCTTGAAGACCGCAAAACAAATAAGGTATTCACTCTTCTGAGTGGCTCCGAACGGCTACAACCCCCCCCCGCCTAAAGACCCCCCC
>JAYJMJ010288294.1:0-10995 GCA_036873875.1 Laminaria ephemera
AACCTCACGAGAAGGTTAGCAAGACCGAGCCGAGCAACAAGCGAGTCGCGGTTCTTGCTGGGAACGTCAGCAGGTTATGGTAGTCACTAGGTTGGCCAGCCCAGCCAGAACTATATGCCTCTCCCTTCACCTGCCTTGACGGCCGGGGATGGTAACAATACAAACTGTTTTTACAAACGACTGTAGAGAGGAAGACGGCTAGTTTTGTGACAATGAAACGCCTCCAGTACATGGCTCAAGCCATGTTTACGACGACGGACTTGACGGATATAATACGTCCGGGAACATGTCCCTACTAGCGTAGAGTGCATGAAAATTGTTCTCCATGGTTCTACCCCTTTACCAGAGCGATCGACGTCTGCTCCAAAATTGGAATATCTGAATGACACAGCAGAACCGAAGCGTAAACTCCAGCATTACTTTGCGACAGGTTTCGCGCGGCAGTGTACAGTTAACAGGATATGAGCCGTTGGTACAATACAAGACATTACCCGTCGCAGACAAGAACATACGTATACAAGGAGGCGGTCTTCGGTCTCAACTTCAGGATCTGCCACGTAACGAATAATACGTTGCGACACCATACGACTAAACTGCCGTCCGCCACAGGCCTACACCACCTTCCGTTATTTCTCCACATCAGCACCAAAGGTTCGAAGGCGATGTACACAATCGGAATACACTTCGCCAACACTACATAAAAAAAACGAGAGAACGGTACTGTTAAAGTGCTTTCGAGTCACCAACGTCGAATCCAACGTACAGGTGCTGCATACGTGGGGGATTGTGACAATAACAGCCGTTTTTGGATGCTGTACGCAAAGATTGTGCGAGTTGAGAGATACGGGGAGTGGGGGAGGTTAGACAGAGTTCCGAACCATCGGACAGATGTAACTCACATGAATTGCCACAATGTTCATCTACAGAATTTGGAGTTATGGCTCCGTGATCTCTACCACGATGTGTAGCTGGAGTTGGCCGTCGACAGTCCAATGTAGTAGCAGCTGAAAAGCAGAGCGGATCAAGCGATGACGAAGACAGCGGCGTTGAGTGTGGTTGCTTAGCGTCCCCTCGTCTCCCTCCTGAGAGGTATCGTCCCCCTTGATCAAGAGACGTATTAACGGTTATTTTGCCATACTATACGCCTCTTTTTCCCAAGGGACACAAAGAATTGAGCAAGTTCGATTGCGACTGAAGTCGATGCTAATGAAGGGCCTGCGTCCCAGGGTCGTCGGATGTCCCGATACCTCGAATTCCTGCGCTCGTAGGCGATGTCTACGAGCTCAAACGGTGTCGGATTGGTTGACGCTGAGTAGGCGGTACGAGCGACAAAAAGGCGACAAGGCCGGGTCAGTAATACCAAAACCAGCAGCAGTGCCAGCACGACCAAATGTTTCGGCCACACTAGGCGCCGAAAATGCATCGAAAAATTGTTCCGAAAAACAAGAAGACCGATCGGCTTTTGAGCGCTGTAGACGCACGACCCGTACAACTGTAGGCACAACAGGCGGATTGATCGATATTCTGGTAGCCACCTCAACGCTAACCTTTCGAAGATCGTGTCAGACGTGACTCACGTCAGGGGATGTACATTGTTCGACTATTTTGCGGCAAGCCGCGGCATGCCACGGCGACGCAGGTTGGAGCTGGACGTCGATAAAAACGGATTTGTTGATTGCAGATTGAGAGCCAATTGTTGGCACTGAAGCCACAGGGCACCGGAGAAGGATGAAGTGGCCCAGATCACCGGTCTGGGTCCCGGTATCAGGGGCGATCGTTCGAGACTAAATTGAAAAATAAAGTTGATACAAACGCGAGAGCCATGCTTTTCGCATCAAACAACGCCTAAAACAGATAGGCCGACGGACAACAAAATAGGTTTGCGCCTAGCATACTACGGTAGACGCCCCAGAGCACTGAAGTAGACGCATAGCAGTCGCCAGCGAGCGCGGTGGTGAGATCGGGAAGATTGGGAGTGGAAAACGGAACAGTTAGCACCGTGCTTCATTAGGGTGACTACTATTAATGGTGCTCCTACGGGGGGCCCTAGGCACAAAGGCGCCCGTGCTTTTAAGCGCAACGCCTACCACGCGACAGTGGTCGACTTACCGCTCTCCCCGACCCTTCGTCGTCTGCAAGCTGCGGTAAGTGAGAGTTAAAGAAAGTTTGGCTGAGACAACCGACCCTAGTCCAGTGGAAAATGGAGAGTACCGGCAAGCAGTGATTTATAGGTAGGACCACAGGCTGGGGCAGGAGGCCTCTCATCTGATCCAATACATACTTTGAACGATTGGTGTAGGCGCTCAAGAATACAACGGTAAAATCGGGAGCAACAAAATTGCAGCAGTCGAAGGCGCAGAGGTGGTAATGAGTTGGATCCAATATGACTTGTGGAATGAGTGCCAGCCCCTGTCATTGCTCAGTTCCAACCAACCCAAAGCCAGAGAACAAAAAAGATTGTTGGAGAAATACTAACGATCCCACCCACCCAGCTTAGCATGCAGTAGAGATTCTTCGTTCACAATTTGTTGTTGTTTTTGGATAAGCCCGGGGCGGAGAGGACAATCAGTGCGGTGTTTATCCCGGGCGAGGCACCCCTGCTGGGGCAGGAGGCCTCATCTAAAAAAAGCAAAAAAAAACATGCTACGGTAGAGTTGCACCATTTTTTTTCTGAGGGTCCTGACTTGAGGAGCTTCATACCTCACCCAAAAACTAATTTTTGGGTATACTGAAAGTAAGTGTAACTCGATGACAGACCCATGGCCTAGGTATAAAAAGCATTACTATTGCAGGACAAGGATGGCATTCCGACGATTTTGGGTTAAGGAGCGCCCCGTTATTCAGAAACAAAATTGTCAAAAAAAAAAACGTGGTACCTCTATCGTAGCACGCGTCCCAATACTTAACAGTTTTTACGATTGGTGTGGGCGCACAAGCATGCAAACAGAAAAAAAAAAAGTGGAAAATCATGATCTTGTGTGCGCGTCGTGAGGTTTCGATTTGTATGAAAATGCCGGCTTGCGTGTCGAAGCTACTCTACCAAATAAAAAGCATTGCATAGTAACACAATCAAAATAACACCAGGAACAAAAGGTTTTTATGTCAACCTCAGAGACTCGAGTGGGGGGGGGTTAGGTCAGATACGGGTCAGGAACACAGTTCTGTGTGCGCCGTCGTTGTGTTTATTGTGTTGTTTATCACACGGCGGAATACGAACCATATGATGGATGTGTCTCTCCGCTAAGCACCTGCTCCATGCAATACACCGCCGCCTAGATGAGCAAACGTTTTGTGGCAAGATTATACAAGGGTATCCTCATGGACCTCTCTCTGCGTATAAATACGTAAAACTGGATAGGTTTGAGATGCACATCCTAGGCTGCGTACGACTCTTACGCCTAGGGACTGTTGCTAAATACACATGCTGCATGTGGTTAAAGAGGTTTGCTTGGGACAAAAAAACACATTTTACCTCCTCCCCGGTAGCTGTCTTTTGGTTTTCAGCAGCCGAAGATGGTTCATCAGCAGCACTCGAATCCTCGAACTTCCGACAGTTGGGGCTATAACCTAGCCTTCAGGTACACTACGGCCTATCCAACCCTCCATAGTAACATAGCGGTATGCACGAAACACACAAAAATGATACCAGGCGGTATTTGGCAGCATCCCTTGCCGACCCCGGAGGTTGCTAAAACCCTTGCCCGTCTTCTATGCGACGACGCGCGCTACGACAGAAGAGGTAGAACGTTTTGGGATTTTTTTGTTTCTGGATGACGGGGCTCTTTATACCCAAAATCGTCGGGATGTCATTCTTTTTTTCGCGATATTAATTGTTTGTATACCTAGGCCATGAGTTTGTTCGTCGGGCTGCACTTTCGGTTTTACGCATACTGTAATCGGTTTGTGGGTGAAGTACAGAGCTCCTCAGGTGAGGAGCCCGAGAAACGAACGGGTGAACGACGCCTGCTGCGATGGAGGTGCACCTTTTTTTTTCTGAGGCTCCTCACGTGAGGAGCTCTTTTTCTCTCCCAAAGACTGATTTGGAGAAAAACAAAAAAAGTGGTACGCGATGAACAATCCCATGGACTAGGTATTACAACGAAAATTATCGCAAAAAAAAATATTGCAATTCCGATGATTTTGGGTTAAGGAGCCCCATCCTTCAGAAAAAATTTTTACCAAAAAGTGCCACCTCTATCGTAGCAGGTGTTTAAAACAAAAAAAACGACCGTCAACGCAAATCCACGGGGCAATAGTTGTCTACAAGGGAACATAATGACGCGTGCTCGTATGATAGAGGCAGCACTTTTCGGCTTTTTTGTTTCTGAACGACGGGGCTCCTTAACCCAAAAATCGTCAGAATGTCGTTTCTTGTTTTGCAATGGGATTTTTTGTACACCTTGGCCATAGGTTTGTTCGTCGGGAGTTTCACTTTGATTCTTCTAACTCAAAATCAGGTTTTGGGTGAGATTTAGAGCTCCTTAAGTTGAGGAGCCTCAGAAAAAAAAAGGTGCACTTCTACCGTACACGTGTGAAACACAAAACCGACCGTTAACGCCCATCCACAAGGCAATAGTTGTCTACAAGGGAACATGTATACGGTTTATCCCAAGTACGGACTTCAACGTTGATCAGCCAGCATACACGGACAGGATGGTATAATACCGTATGCCATGTCATGCCCATTCACGAGGTGGTATAGTTGTCTACAAGGGAACATATATACGGTTTATCTCAAGTACGGGCTTCAACGTTGATCAGCCAGCATACACGGACAGGATGGTATACTACCGTATGCCATGTCATGCCCATTCACGAAGTGGTATAGTTGTCTACAAGGAAACAGGCGCGGTTTGTCTCAAAAACGGACTTCAACGTTGATCAGCCAGCATACACGGACAGGATATTGAAATACCGTATGCCATGTCATGCTTGTCACCTATTGCAACAACCCCCAGTCAATAGGCACAGAAGTAAGTTATCTACGACGTGTACAATAATACTTAAAACACCGTTTCTGCAACGCCGTCCCCTCTCTCCAACCTCCACCCTCAGTACGCAGGGCACCGAGCGAGCGTCTGCCTGTAGCCGATTATAGATCGCATTCCGTCAGCAACAGAGCACAAACACCTAGACTACTATTATACCAACCAGGGAAACAATTGTCCCTCAGGCCAAACCCATACCAATTAACTCGTGTCGAAACCCTTGTGCGGATGCCTCGTACGGCCATCTTCACTTCCTGATTAGTATACTTGATCAAGAAAACGTTAGAAGGTGCCACTACTGTCATACTGAACGCTTTTGACGGTAACTTGCGCACCATTCTTGCGAAATCTGATTCGGCTGTACCCCCAAACCTGCTACGGCGGCGCTCGAACCGTAACACGTTCGTTCGCGAATGTTTACATTTTCCTGCACTACACGACATGTATACCTCCTTTCAGTGCTAAATCCTGAGGGATGTCAGCCGTGAGCAGAGGGGTTAAGATATTGCTATCGAAAATGAGGTGGACTACTATATATAATAGGCAGAGGACTAAAGCTACGGTATTATACCAGGTAGTCCTATACCCCCATTCTCTCTGCTTACTTTAGGCCAACTGCGCAGGTGCCGCGGTATCTCGTCAAAAACAGACCAAATCATCGTTTGTTGGACCAGGGCAACAAACAAATCACAATTTGATGAACATTGATGAGCTTTGGGTATGCTGAACTCTCTGCGCGATAAATATGAAGGCACGTGCCGGGGGGAGGGAGAAGGGACGACACCTGTGACCACGGCTTGTCCAGAAGCTGGAAAGTGAAAGTGATACTTGAAAAAAAAAATGTGGTAAACATCGCGAAATCGAAAGGCATGTGCCAAGGTATAGCCACTCGCGCGAGTGGCTCTGGGTCCCTGAAAAATGAAAAATGAGACCATAAAAGAATCCTCCCTACGGCAGCCGTGGCCCATAGATGTACGCTACCGCTTCCCGTCGTCAAAACTTTGGGGTAACTACCTAAATCAGCAAATTGTCGTTACTGCACTCCGTTACCGCTACATTCCCGTTCCTGATGTTTCATAGGCTGGAGGCTGGTTCAAGCGCAAAAACTAAGCAAACCTCGGGGGGGTTTCTACAGATGTGTAGGTATTTCTACCAGGGGGGGGGATAATTGCTCTAAATTACCGCAAAAAAAACGCAAGTACCTCGAATTCCACTACCGTTAATAAGCGGATACCCGGTAGCGTTTATCTCTGTTAATAAGTGCTCTATTACTGCTCGAAGTCGGCATCAAGGGGGCCCGACACGCGGTAGCTCTCGATCGGCCCCCCCAAAACATCAAGACCGTGCATGATCGGTTTCCTATTGCCATCCACAGCGATGCGAGAGGTTTCTCCCAGCATCCCCGCAAGATCAGACGAAAAGTCCCCCCACTCTACGCCTACATTCGCCTGCCAGAACTCCAACTGAGGGACTTCACGTCCGTCCGGGAGCACCTGCGAATCTTGGTGGTTCGTGCCTATGTTTACCCGGAGGGACACCACGGGAGTATCAATGCGGAACACAGTGTGCGGAGAATCCACGCTCAAGAGCCCACCAATGCCCATTTCTTGAAGGAACTTGGCACACCATTCCGGCGCTGAAAGGGTACCCGAACGGAGCACCCACTCTTCAATCGTGATGTCCATCGGGCTTCCGCGCAGGGAGTCGTGAGCCCCCGCCACCAGCGAGCGGCGAGCTGATGTGGCACGCATTTTCTCGAAGTTCTCCGCCCAAACCTTGTCTCCGCCAAAAGGCTGGCACTCAGCGGGGAGGTTTGTCGCGCTGACGACGGTGGATCCATCTGAAAGGATCACATCCGCTGCCGGAGTTTGTAGGGCGGGGTACTCCTGGCCGTCAACCGTAACGCGTAGAGCACCGTTGGCTAAACACGGCCGATCTATACCACGGCCGTCCGTGACCGAGCAACCCTGCTTGGCTTCCATGGAGTGAGGGTCTTGCACTTCGATGACGAGGCTGTGTTGGCCGCCGTTGAGAACCAGAGACACGGCCGTAAGGAGCTGTCGGTCAGGGAACTCCGGTAATGGAGCTGTAACTCGCACGTTCATTTGCAGGTCTGGCCCGTCGGATAGCATGGAGTACCATTCACCGTCGGTGCCCGCCCAATCGAAGGTTTGCCCCAGCAGACCCATCATGTGCGGGTCGCCCTGCTCCATCGTGTGTACAGGGCGGGAAGGTAGAGAACGGGCGTTGGTCAGCAGCAAATGATCCACGAAAATAATCTCAACCATGTGTGGCTGCCGGTGGGTTGTTGATGATATGCTTTCCGAAGGAGATATATCTCTCAACGAAGCAAACAAGCTATAGTGACGTGGCCCGCACTTGTGTGGTCACTTAGTACACCGTATCACGGCAGTTGTTCCTTGGCTGCGAAGAGGTTTTGTATGCACTTTCGTGCCCCTGGTCCTGTGGTGTAAACTTGGTCTATTGTGGGCCGGAATGGCAGGCGTGCCAAACGGGCAAAGCGTTCTCGATGTAGTAGGCCCTGAGAATATGTACTGTTCGTTTGGAGTACGTGGTGGTGTTTGATTTAGCGGTGACAATCGATCGACAGGAACCAACCGACTCGTACGGATATGGGTAGCAGCCACTCACGCAAGACGCGTGCAGCCAGACATATATAAAAACCGGCAGTGCAAATGATGTCGAACCTACGAGCCAAGCTGGGATTAAATGAGTGCGACGATGTTGCATGCATGGGACAAGAAAATGTTCAGTAATACCAAGGGCAAGAGGCAAAAAGGGAAAACGACACCACACTCCAAAAAAGGTCAGAATGAAAAACAAACCGGACCGCTGTGATCACATGACGAATTAAATCGAAAAACATTTATTTTTCGAGTGTTTCAACTTATTTTCACTTGGTGTTAGAGACGCTCCCCTGTCTACGGCTCTAGACAGGGGGGTAGTGAGGGGGGGGGGGCTCACTGAAACTAAGAAAAACAACTGGAAAAAAAAAACAAAAAAAACACCGGTACGATACTCTTGTCGTTCGGTGAAAGGTACTCACAAAAGCTCCTGGATCAACGCAGATTCCGGTTTGACCTACGCAGTCGACATCGTACCCGCCGTCGACTAGGTTCGCGCTGATGGAGCTGTAGTCACAGCTGCAGATGCATGGGTCGACGCATGCATCGACGTCGGGTGTGGAGCACAACTTGTACACCTCCTCAAGGAACGTGCCGGCAGCGCTGTCCGCGAGAAGCTCGTCAGAGGCGAACACGTCGGAAGGACATGAACAGGTCCCGCTGTCGGCCCTGGAGGTGCCAACCAGTAGGAACGTCTGCAATAGCCACAATGCGGGCCGTACACAATTGCTCCCCATCCTGTTTCAGTATTCGAATATTTGCCGAGACGATCAACCAAAGCTTCGATGCTTCTGTGCGCCCTGCACCAACGATATAAAACGGAAAGGGGGCAGTTCCAACCGAATGATTTTAGCACCAGAGCGTGGGGGGGTGGGGGGGGGGTAGTAGTCACTCACCAGGGGTATAGGCTAGCTCAAATAGACGATGTCTCCGAACTTCATACAACTATAATATACGACGAGTACTTAGACTGGAGCGTCGACATCCATTGGCCTCGACAACGGCACCCGGAACATGATTTTCTATCATCTTTCTGAAGAAGAGAAATGTAGAATTATTGTTTTGTTGAGAATATGGACTCGATCGATGCATGATACTGTATGATACAGAGTGGCGGAAGCACCAACACTCTATGAGGCGTCTCATTTAAGGAGATCTCTACCTCCGCAAAACCACTGACGTAGAGAAAACGCGTATGGTAAGTCCTGTACAAAATCCAATGGGCTAAGTATCTAACGAAAGGCGTTGTAAAATGCACATCAGGTTCAACGATATTGGACGCCTCCCCAAGTAAGAAGCCTCGTCAGCGAGGACGGTTTAGGCTCCAACGTGTTACACCTCTACCGTAGAACGACTCACGTGGCCGCGACCGGGGCAAAATGTAATTAGAAAAAAACAAATAGGGTAGTGGCCCAATCGGGGTATACCCCCTGGTTAATCAGTAAATTGAGGGTACAGGGAAAACACGCCTAGGCAGGCGACTGCGCGCTCCCCAGACGGCTTCAAATACAATTCTGACACGCTAGCTGCACGCGCGCAGCCTATGCCGAGCATGCACGCCATTTTGATTTTTCGGGCACATCGCTGGGCCAAACGGGACCGCGGCGCTGGAGGAGGCAAGAGGGTAGGGTTAAATAGATACTTGACTGTGAGATCGAAAATTTCGTCGAAAATCATATTTGCTCTCTGCGTGTGATACTTAGATCGCGCGTATGTATGTACCAGATGTATGTCGAGGCCAGGGGGTTAAATACGTATAATAGTGAAACGTTGACGGAATTGCGTGAACCCCATTCGGGGCTTGCCGCACATCCGTTTGTTTTACACCGAGCGGTTTGTTGGCACAGAAGTCAAAACTTGTGTAACTTAAATGAGGTTGCTGCTGTTCGCCGTAAGGGGGGAAAGTGGTTTTGAACCCAGTTCAAGGGCATTCGTACGCATAAATGGCAAGAATGCTTTGTTTTGGGGCCACTGAACTAGTTTTCCCTTTATGTTGCCCTCATGCAGCCTCACGGCTCCAAGATTTCACGCCGAGAGCCCCTGCGCTGGGAGAGTGATCTGGCCCTCGCCCACCCTCGGGAACGGGGCCGGGTTGCGGAGGGCCGGACAACTATAGAATTCCCTGATCGGGACAACAGACCCACCCTCGTGGCCCAGTGCACAAACCATTTGCACCAAAATATGTTGTAGGTACATACAATATATGGGTGGGTTGTACAAGGCCAGAGAAGTATAGCAGACCTTTGAACAAGCAGCTGCTGTAGAAGCGTCCTCTCCTCATATACCGTATACAGCAGTGTAGCATTCGTATTATTACAGGGGAACATAGTAACCAGGACCAAATATGGTTAGTAAACACAGGTGGAATGTATAGGTTTTTGTGTACATCGTGGGTCCTGATTACTATGGTCCTCCGTAAATAAGAGAGTCTAGCATTTGTTTGAAGTGCACTAAAGCGAGTGCAGACGTGTGTTACGATAGAGGTAGCCCTTTTTAGCAAAAATGTTTTTTATGAATGATGGTGCTCCTTTAACCCAAAATCGGCGGATATCCGATTTTTACTTTTGAAACATTTTCGTTGTATATATACCTATACCATGGGATTGTTTCATCGGGTAGCACTTTTATGTTTTCCCCCAAAACAGTTTTTGGGAGAGGTATAAAGCTGCTCCAGTGAGGAGCCCCCCCCCCCCAAAAAGGGCGCGCGTCTACCGTAGCATGCATCTGCAGCAGCAGCAGTCATGAAACTGCAGCACTCCTCTTAAGGGAGTGCATCCCTCTCATTTGAATGGAGAGTACATGGCGTAGTGGCAGGATAAACGAGACCGCCGCCCAAATGCAGTCACAATGAAAACACACACACAGTATTATAGCAGCTACTCATCATCTCGTCCCCTGCTTTATCGGCCGGGCTAGAGCTACGAAGTCTGATGGAACCGTGGGATTGACAAGGGCGATACACCATGTGTGTTTCCCTTTCACTGGAGTAAAAGAAAAATTGATTGGGTAATTGACTCGTGCATGCGGGGGGACGAGTGCTACGGTAAACGCATACCACGGTAGAGTAGCACCTACATTTGCTGAGGCTCCTCCTCTGAGGAGCTTTAGTGCAAAATTCGATTTTTGAGAGAAAATGAAAGTGTATTTTGTAGATGGGGACCAACCACGAGACAATCGGGGAAGCCGACACGCTTTTTTTAAAAAATATTATATCTCACTTTTGCTTTCCAGCTTCTGGACAGGCCGTGGTCGCAGGTGTCGTCCCTTCTCCCCCCCGGTACGTGTCTTCATTTTTTATCGCGCAGAGGGTTCAGCATTCCCAACGCTCGTCGATTTTCATCGAATTTTGCTAACTCGCGCTC